>VMDO01019122.1:0-40482 GCA_007922755.1 Pedetes capensis | reverse complement strand
CTAGTTTGATGTTCTCTGCCATTTATTTAAAATACTTAGACTATTTATATTTGCCACTACTGATAAAGTGAAGTTTAAATCTGTCATCATTTTGCTACCTATTTTCTATTTCATCACAGTACAGTATTTATTAACAAGCATAAGATTTACCAAAATGCATTAAAACCATACCAAATTATAAGCTTTTTTTTGAAATTCCGTGAATATCCTTGAGATTATATGTTACTTTGAAAGATCTGCCAAGAGAAATGAGGATTTGGTAGCTCATTTCTGGATCCTGTGGCTTCAGGTGCTGATAGCTTTCCCTTAGAAATGTCAACCACTATATGTAGGTTTTAGTAAAAGAATATAAACCCAGTCCTTAAATGCCTGCTCTTATTATTTCCATGAAATGTCTTTTAGCTATCTCTTTGTATATTGAGATTATGTGACTTATTTCCCAGAAGATGAATTTATTTCTAATACTATATGACCTCTGTGATTGTCTTCATATATCACCATCTACTAACAAGTCACTAGTGTCTGAAGGTCTTCTCTTGGGAGAAGAGTAGAACTATAAAGCTGCTCTTTAATAGATCATTATGGGTATAAAAAAGGTAGATTTCATGATATTAATGTAGACAATAAGGACTTGAAGTTCCAAAATTCTTTCTCATAAAAGCAGCACATATAACTGAAGTGACACATAGATTATATCAGTGATTCCCTTGCATCAGCATTTTCTACCTTCAATGCCTTTTTATTAAATATATATGGGTTTCATTTTCATGTATTTATTTTTTCTTTACACACAGAGCAATGTCTGAAGAGCAGCCAATAGATTAAAATTGTTGGACTTGTCTAAAAGAATATACTTTGACTGTGTGTGTATCATATATTGTATACTAGTAAAGTTCTATCCATCTAAAACCACCACCATGAAATATAACAAAAGCCATTAAGCTTTTTAAAAACAGCCACATAAACCCATCAGCTTTAGTGAAAGGTATGAAAAAATGTTGAATGTGTGAAGCATGAAAAATTAATCAGACATAGAAAATAGTAGTTGCCTTACCAGATTATTTTTCCTTGAATTTATTTTACTTCTGTGTAAGTGGCAATTCATATTTTTATTATGCTAGCAATACCAGTCTACTGATATATCTATTATAATACAAGACTAACACAGCAATTTTTGTAGGTAAAGTATCTTCATATATAATGAACTCACTGATTAGTAAGATTGTCAGAATTATGAAGATGTATTTAAATATTTACTGTGAATATTCATTTAAAATGAATTTGATCTCCACAAGAGAGAAAGAAGATGAATATCTTATTTAATTTTTATTTTTAAGGATTTATCCTGAGTGGCTATTACCACAATTTTCTGGTTTGTCTATTAGAATCTATGATAGAAATTTACATGTTCAGATACCCTATATCTTCAGAATAATTCTTTAATGAATGAATCCAATGAGGCTCACATGCAAAGCAAACCTCTGGTCTTTAATATTAGCATTAGACATTCTCTATTTGACTGGATATAGAAAGATAGAAAGTATTTATAAGATGCTGCAGGGTTTTCTATCTTGACTTTTATATAGCGAACATCAAAAGATAGCTTTCATTTCAAAATAACCCATGTAATTAACTTTAGCAAAGATGAGAAGGCAACAAAACAGAATGTTAGACTTTAAATAACTAGATTAAACTTTAGGAATAGCTTTAAGTTTGTGCATTTTACATAGTATTTCTAACACATAATTAATTCTCTCACAGGAAGAAATTCTTTTAGTTTGTCTCCAGCCTGTATTTTCCTATAGTCATTTTATACATCTTTGAAGGATGGGAAAGGAAGCTCTTGACATTTATCTCTGGTTTGGGTTGAGGCAGCAGGATGCTATGAGTGTCCAATATGGGACTCAAAATTTTATGAGATTTCACAGAATGGTGGAGGTGAACAGAGGTTTCATGTATCAAGTCATACCAAACATATTAGTATCTTTGAGATTTATGTTGAGGAGAAACAGGGACATCATCAATGGAAATATGTTTTCTTCTTTGAAAGCTCTTCTAAAACTATATTCCAATTCACTTCAATTTGGTTTTAGTTTACTGTATCTAATGCTTTTTTATTCCCCTCATCAGGACCAAAGTATCAGAAGAAGTATGTTGTCTCAGCATTTTAACCAAAGTTTGAAAAAGGCAAAAACTCAGAAATAATTTCAAGGAGAAAACAAAGAAGATGATGCATAGTTATACTTCATCATTAATTTAACATGGTATATTATATGTGTGTGTGAATGATTTTTAAACTGACATTTATAGCTAACCATATTTATTTTTAGAGGTGGATAATGAGCTCCTGCTAATAAGCTGCTCATCATTGAAAGAGAAGTAATGAAACCACTTGCTCACAGTTCACCTGAAAAGCAATTTCTTTTCTTTCACTGCCATCATTCAGAGGCACAAAATTACTACTTCTTTATCATCCATAGAGGCAAAGAGTACACAAAGAATATCATTCCAGACAGAGGGTCTTTTCTATGACATTTATTTCCTACAGAAACATTTCACTTTTACCCCTGCTATATCCATTTTTTTAATATAGGAAATATGAAATCACTCCTTATGTGGATTATTTATGATGAGTTCTGCAGCCAGGAGGACAGTCACACATGTACATAGAGAAAACATAAGGATTTGTTGTTGTTAGGTGCCATGGAGTCAGGTCTGACTCTATGTACAACGAAATGAAACACTTCCCGATTCTGTGCCAGGCACACAATCTTTTTTTTTTTATGTTTTTAAACCCACTTTTGCAGACATTGTATCAATCCATATAGTTGAGTGTCTTCCTTTTTTTCATTGGCCTGCCACTCTCCCAAACATGATGTCCTTCTCCAGGGGTTGGTACCTCCCGACAACATGTCCAAAATATGCAAGGTGCCATCTAGCCAAGGAAAACTCTGGTTGCACTTCTTCTAGGACAGATCTGTTGGTTCTTCTGGCAGTCCATAGTATATTCAATATTCATCTCCAACACCATAATTCAAAAGCACCAATTCTTCCCCTTCCTCCCTTATTCAACATCCAGCTTTCACAACCATATGATGTGATTGAAAATACTATGGCATGAGTCAGACACACTTTCATTGTCAATGTGACATCTTTACAGCACTTTAAAGAGGTTTTTAGCAATAGCTTTTCTCAGTGAAATGTGTCTTTTGATTTCTTGACTGCTGCTTCAATAGGTGTTGATTATAGAATCAAGTAAAGGAAAATCTTGAACAGCCTTAACCTTTTCTCCATTTATCATGAAGTTGCTTACTGACCCAGTTGTAAGGATTTTTGTTTTGTTGGTGTTGAGACACAATCCACACTGAAGGCTGTGTTCTTTGATCTTCATCAGTAAATGTTTCCAATCCTCTTCACTTTCAGTAAGCAGAGTTGTGTCACCTGCATAATGCAGTTTGTTAATGAGTCTTCCTCCAATCAAGATGTCCCATTCTTCTTCATAAATTCCAGGTTCTCCAATTATTTGCTCAGGACAGAGATTGACAAGGTACAGTGAAAGGATATAGTCCTGATGCATACCTTTCTCAACTTTAAACCAGGCAGTGTTTCCTTGTTCTATTCAAACAACTGCCTCCTGGTTAATGTACAGATTCCTCATGAGTAAAACTAAATGCTTGGATATTCCCATTCTTTGTAATGTTATCCATAATTTATTTGTGATCCACACAGTCAAGTGCCTTTGCATGGTCAATAAAGCATAAATAGACATCTTTCTGGTATCCTCTGCTTTCAGGCAATATCCATCTGACATCATCAGTGATGTCCCTGGTTCCACTCCCTCTTCTGAATATGGTTTGATTTTCTGCCAATTCCCTGTCTATATACTGCTGCAGTCACTTTTGAATGATCTTTAGCAAAATTTTACTTGTATATGATATTAATCATATCATTTCAAAATTTCCACATCTATTGGACCCCTTATCTTGGGAATAGGCACAAATATGGATCTCTTCCAGTCATTTGGTCAGGTAGCTGGTTTCCAAATCTCTTGGCATAAACATGTTAGCATATCCAGTGCTGCATCTGTTTGTTGAAACATCTCCATTGGTATTCCATCAACTCCTGGAGTCTTGTGTCTTACCAGTTCCTTCAAGGCAGCTTCCACTTCTTCCTTCAATACCATTGGCTATTGATTATATGCAACCTCTTGAAGTGATTGATCATCCACTGATTCATTTTTGTATAGTGGCTCTGTGTATTCCTTCCATCTTCTTTTGATATTTCCTGTGTCGTTTAATATTATCCCTACAGAATCCTTCACTATTGCCACTCAAAGCTTGAAATTTTTCTTCAATTCTTTAAGCTTGAGAAAAATAGGGTTTGTTCTTCCTTTTGGTTTTCTATTTCCAGTATTGTTTTCGGTGAACATAAGTATAGCTCACTGAAAGTAAGGCTTTTATTTTTGTGTTATTTTAACATTATTATAAATACTGTGAGTATTAGTTTATATATAGTAAAATGGTTCCCCTGAATACATTTTCTAAATATTTCATGACCAATTTTGAAAAATGATAAGATTATTCAAAAGTTGTCAAGTCTAACATTTTCTCTTACAGAGAATAATACCAAGCCACAGAACTAGATTAGATTGGCATATGAACAAAAACAAATCAGAATTTAAAGCAGGTAATATATTAATAAGTTCTAAGTTAAGCTCAATTCACTATTACTTTTAAAAGCCAAGCCTAGAAGAACACCATGCAATAAGAGATCTGAGGATACTCCCCTCTTATTAACTATGGCACCATTAATACTTTTAAAATGCTGAATTAGTTAGCTTGTTATTAATTCTAATGATAAGAAAATAAGAAAATAATTCTAGTGATAAGAAAATGTTAATTCTAATGATAAGAAAAAATGTACTTATTTTTCTTGATAGTGTTATAAGGGAATTATTGCCATTTCAGAAATGAAAAAACTACATTCAAGAAGTTAAAATAGTTGTCAAGACCAGATACTGCTGATAAATGCCAACACAACACGGAAGACAGACCTTGTACCCTCTGTATGTCACCCTTTCCTTCCTCCGTGAGAAGCCTCGCATTTCTAATACTGCCTCTAATTGTTCAGAACCACTGAAGCAAAGTTCTTAAAGACCACACTGTTTAACAAGTATTGTCTAATAAGTTGCTTGGGGAATGAAACTAAACACTCAATGAAAAAATGGGAACAGATTTTTAAAACTATACTTTTTTTCTGAAACAAATTATGATATCTGGGAGTATGGAGCCATGTTGCAGGGCAATTTGAGTAAATGATGTATTTTTATATCAGCTTTTCATCCTGTATGCTGAGGAAATATTTGCTGAAAAAACATAAATACAGAATGAAAGCTTAGGTTAGATTTATTCATATGGGTCAATATAGAAGTTATTATGTTTAGGTATTGATTATAATATCTATCAATTTAATTGACTCCACTTGGCATTGAAATTGTCTCTAAAGTTTCCAAGAAAAAAAGTAGAACTTAGATCACCACTCCTCTTGAATCCTTTGAGGATTCTCAAAGACTGGTGCCTGGATCACAGTGTCAATAACATAGGGAGTCTTGCAAATTTTTGGCCTGATCTCAGATCTAGTGATTCAAAACTCTAAGTGTGAAGCTCAACAATTCATGTTCAACAAGCCTCCCCAAGATGATTGTGATGCTTGCTTAAGTCTGACAATCACTCCAACAAAGCAAGAACTGTGAGGCAGAAGCATTTTTAAGCTTTATCAGATGGCCTATGAGGTGAGTGTGTTCACCTGGATAACTAAACACTGAAATCAGTAGAAGTCAAGGATATAGAATTTTGTTTGTTTGCCATATCTATTTTTATCATTACACAATAGCCAGTTGATAGCATAGATGCTTTTGTGTTTCTACCAATACTGTCTAGTCAGCTTCAAACTTACTATTTTAAAAGTGCAGAATCAGCCACTTGGCTGTTTGGGCACACATTCTCTGTCCCTTTTCTGAATGGTTTCTGCATAGATAATTAAATACATTTTCTGATTAGCCGCTTTTTTTTTTTTTTTCCTGTACTGGATGTTGAACCCAGGGTCTCGCGCTTGCATGCTTTGCAAGTGCTGTACCACTGAGCTGCAACTGCAGCCCATTTTTTCACTTTTTGAGACAGGGTCTCACTAGGTTACGCAGACTGCCTCTGGCCTTGAACTTGGGATCCTCCTGCCTCCACCTCCCGAGGCGCTGGGATTACAGGTGTGCACCACCATGCCCTGCTAAACTGCTTTTTTGTGTGTGAATTTGAAGGATATGGGTTATTAGAAATAAAGCATTTTCCAGGAAAACTAAATTAGATCTTTCATGATATGATTTCATAGCTTTAATAAAACCCAAATATCAGAAAAGTTTTCATCATATGATGCATATAAACAATCCATGCTTTATATGTTGCTTATAAAATTTTATATTTGAAATACATAAAAGACAGCCTGGCAAGGTAGCCTACACCTGTAATCCCAGCGACTCCGGGGGAAGCAGAGGTAGGAGGATCACAAGTTCAAGACCAGAGGCAGTCTGCGTAATTTAGTGAGACCCTGTCTCAAAAAGTGAAAAAATGGGGTGGGGGTGCAGCTCAGTGGTACAGCACTTGCAGAGCATGCAAGCAGGAGGCCCTGAGTTCAACCGCCAATACCAGAAAAAGAAAGAAAGGAAGAAAGAAAGAGAGAGAGAGAGAGAGAGAGAGAGAAAGAGAAAGAAAGAAAGGGAGGGAGGGAAGGAGGGAGGGAGGGAAGAGAAATAAATATATAAAAGACAACATTTTAAAATTTTTTTCTGAGATTAAGAAAATATTTCATATGGTTATCTGTGACATATGGCAAATTTTCATTCCTATAAGATTAAGTAAGCAAGTTACAATTAACTGAGTCAAATTTCAAAATAAGGTACTGATGCTATGCATATCATTAGGCACTGAAGTTTTAAAGATGTACATCTAACCACAAGCTTATATTTCAGATAATAATTGTCAATTCAGATGTTTAAAATATATATCTAACATGGAGGTATTTAAAAGTGCTATTTGACTTTTTAAAAAGGTAACTATTTTGTTGTTCATTTCAAACACATTTAAATGGTAGAGAAAACCCATGGACATTTATAAGCCTGCCTACTGGACATTTTATCTGTAAAGATGAAGATGGTAAGTGCACTTAAAAGTTACCTTTGGTATTTTCAAAGACAGCAGAGGTTTTTACTTTGCATATAGCATATCTTTGCTTCTGATATACTTCAAAGGATTAAGCACCAAAGTCATCTCTTAAAGTCAGCTATTTTCTATGATTTTGATATTGGCCTGGATATTTTTGATAGAAATTTTGATAAGGGTAGCAACAGAATTTATACATATAAATAAGTGAGCTTTCTGCTTTATCTCTACATAGTTTCAAAAAGGGACATGAATGCATTTGTTTATTTTGTATTATGGAAAAAGTATAGGAAATGTTTAAGAAATATTTTTTCTCTACTCTGTTTCCCCTCTCCTGTCAATTTTTCATTTGAAAATGAGACTATAAAGGCTAAGTCTAAAAGTGATTGATTCCTCTACAAAATAAAATGTTGAGACCTGACTGATGTTTGGATTGAAGATCAATAAGTAGGACTGGAAACACGTTCCTATTACCAAGTTGTACCTATTTTAAGTTCAGAGCACAGGGTTTCTGCTCTATAACATGTTAAATGGCGGTGAATTGATAACAGTTGTCCAAGAACTCTCACTAATAGTGCTGTAAACAAAGTCCAACTCATTAGAACATAACTGAATTAAGAAAAATAAGGAAAGCATGCTCTTAAAATTTCTTTACAAACATGCTAAAAAGTGGTCTTGCCAGTGGTTCTAGCTTAAGATGTTCCTCTTAAACCAAAAGACTCTAACATAACAAGGTATCTAATTGACCTAAATATAATGGTTCATCTCAGAATTAGCTAATCACCAAACATCAAACATTTAACATCAGCTTCCTATCTACTATAATTTCCTTTCGGAATAACAGATTCACTTTGTATTTTGACTATGATAAAATGTTTTATAAATTTTGTGGGCTTAATTACTAGAGAGGGGAAAAAAGAAGATATTTCCTACGTTTCCTAACAGATAAATAAATATTAACTTTAGATTGGGAAACATGAAGTTAATGAAGATTGAGTGCATGTAACTGACCGACCCCTTCCCATTCCAAACATACAACAAATTATAAACACATACGCACACGCATGCATTCAAAACATAAAATCTGATTGCAGAATTTTTTTAAAAAGGACATACATATTAAAAACAAGTGATTTGGGGATTTTACGACATGAATATAAGCTTCAGTTAATAGGGAGTTAATGTTTAATATTTCTGAAGTAACACAATGTCTCAGGTGTTTTCAGGATAGTTCTCTGAAAATTAGGCTCCCTTTCCAATGAGCCAAGAGCCTCTAAATGTTGATTCATTCACAAAATCTAATGAGAAGAAACTGTATATTGTCCAACCTGGGAATGCAGCACAAAAGTTTGCAATTTTGTCCCAGGATAAGTGTGAGCTGAATTCACAGCCCCACTTGATTTAGGACATCAAATCAAAATTATGAGGAAAACCTGCATGAAAACAATACATCCACCAGAGCTCTGACAGAGGCATATATACAGGCAGTATGTTCAAAATGCCGTGATCACAATAAGCAGCATAATTAACATTGGAGGATCATTATATTAGATAAAAATCTGAAAGGGATAGTTATCTTTCAAATGTTTAAAAATATACAATAAATTACAGCAATTATAAAACAAAAACAATATATGAAAAAACAGTTCTTACGAATGTTACTAATGCCCTTCTAAGAAGAGACACTAGAGAGATGATATATTTTATGTAACAATATAGCAAAAAGCCATCTACAAATGATGAAGAGGGCTCTGACCAGGTACTGAATCTGCTAACACCTTGATCCTGGAATTCCCAACATTCAGAACTGTGAGAAATAAATGTTTCTTATCTAAGACACCAAGGCTATGATAATTTGTTATGGCAGCCCAAACAGACTAAAACACTGTAGCTTTTACTATGTTGGACAGATAGGAGGTCTTTAGGGAATTTGAATGTCTTGGTTCCACTGAAGTGTAGTACTAAAAAAGCAAAATAGTACACACTTAAATTAGTATGAACTTTTTATTTTGTTAACACTAAATAAATTTTAGAGGAAAGCTAAAGAAATGGACGGAACCTCAAGAGTTAACACATTAGCACACTCCATTTTTGCTTAAAAATATAAAAATGATGCCAAAAGGTTTTGAAAGAAAACTGATATTCATAGTAATCATTCTCAATTTATAATGTAACCACTGAAATGGAACATTTGAGCATATTTGCATACGTTGATTAAAAATTATGGAGTTCCAATAAAACTTACTCTAAACTAAATTTAAAAAATACTGTGTTACAAAATCTACACTTTGGACTCTCCTGGAAACTTCCAGGAAATTTGAGATTCATGTGACTTCCACTTAATATATGCCCATTAACAATATCAGTTACTGTTTTTTTTTTTTTTACTTTGAACTTCAGAAATGTGCTTTTGTTTTCTATGCAGAAAGGACTTTAATAGTTAACAAATTGTATGTTATTCTAAGTGGTTTATAGGTATTAACAGAACCTTGTAAATGTGTTGCTATTGTTTTCTCCATTAAACATATAAGAAAACTGGAATAAAGAAGTTAATTCCCTTGCAGCCATCAACATGATGATATACCTATGTAGTCAGTAAAGAGCATATAAGCCTTGGGAAAAATATCTGTATGTATAAAGCTATACAATGCTTCATTTATAACAGTAATAGGAAATAAGTAATGCAAACATTCTAAGTTAAAGTTCATGTTCTGATACTGAATGGAAATGTTAAATGTAACTTTGTCTATCATCTCAGGTGGATTTATAAACAGAATCAACATTCAGTCATTTAAATGGATATGAAATATATCTGTTAGATTGGAATGAATGGACAGCATGTAGTTTTCATAAACATTTAAGCTGAATAGCTTAATTATAGAAGCCTCAAGAGCAAAACTCATATCTTATTTATCTTTTAATTCTATGATACTAACATTAAGACAGGAATAAACCATATGTTATAATTGGTTTATTAATTCATTATTTATTCATGCCTTTATTTTTATGTTTAAATATTTTTACTTATATTTAATAATTCAATAGTTATCATTCATAATTCTTTCATGTACCCATCCATTCCATGAGTAATTCCCCAAAATCAATCTGCATTGAAAACCCTGTGAACAGTAGAGAAGCACTAACAATCATGTTTCGCCTGTTGTATGTTGGGTCGCTCTAAGTTGGACACAGACCGGAGGGCACCTAACAACAACAATCTTAACATACAATATAAAAAAGGAACTAGGGGAATATAGCTCACTGGTAAAGCACTTGCCTAACATGCACAAGTATTCATTGAGCTCCTATTATTTCTCAAACCTGGGGATATAGCAGTGAATGAAACAACAACAAAAAATTTTGTGCCCTCCTGCAGCTCATATTCTAGTGGGAATGGCCAGACAATAGGAGATAAGCAAATAAAAATACAGTTGATCCTTATTACTTTTGGTCATTAGGTTCTGTAAAGTCACTAGTAACAATGAATTAGCACTGAATTGTTGTTAAGTGTCGTTGAGTCAGGACCAACTCACAATGACCCTATGTACAACAAAAGGAAGCCCTGCCAGACACTGTACCATGCTTGGCACTATGTCAGTGCTTCTTTGCTATTAATAGGGTTTTCAATGGCTGATTCTTTCAGGATTGTTATGGGAGTGGGCTGCCAGGTCCTTCTCCCATTTTTGCGGTCCTGGGGATTGAACTCATGGCCTCAGAGTGTGCAAAGCCCATGCTCTACCGACTGAGCTAAACTCCAGATGGAGAACCATTTTAGACAGCAATATTACCAAAAGAAACCCCAAAATGTGGGCAACATGGTGATACAGAGACTGTAAAAAAGACGCACGAGTGCTGAAACAAGAAGGTAGAGTTTCACTTTGTTCAGTCTCAAATGAGAATATGCATAATGAGAGACTCACATTTTTTACCACTCTGAACATATCATGAAAATATTCAAAAATGCCACAAGTGTAGCTGGGCACATCCTTATAACCTAGCAACTTGGGAGGTCAAGGATGAAGGATTGTGCGTTTAAGGCCACAGGGAGCCTGCATAATTTAGCAATGTTGTTGTTAGGTGCCATCGAGTTGGTATCCGACTCATAGCAACCCTCATAGGGTTTTCAATGGCTGACTGTTTCAGGATTACCTTGGGAGTGGATTGCCAGGTCCTTCTCCCATTTTTGTGGTGCTGGGAATTGAACTCGGGACCTCAGAGACTGCAGTGCAGCGCTCTACCAACTGAGCTAAATCCCAGCCCCAATTTAGCAATACTCTATCTTAAAATAAGCCTGCAGCCATAGCACTGTGGCTTCGGATCCTGTCAGATCTTGGAAACCAAGCAGGGTTGAGCCTGGTTAGTGCATGGATAGGAGGCTGCCTTGGAACACCAGGTGCTGTAGGCTTGGGAAAAGAACCCAGCAACCCACTCCCAAAAATCAATCTGCCATGGAAAACCCTATAAATAGCCGAGAAGCACTAACAATAGTGTTTTGCCTGTTGTATGTAGGGTCGCTCTGAGTTGGACACCTACTGGAGGGCACCTAACGCCAATAATCTTTAAATAAAATATAAAAAAGGAACTAGGGGAGTACAGCTCACTGGTAAAGCACTTGCCTAGCATGCACAAGGCCTGGTTTCAAACATTGAGTACTACAGGATTTAAAAATAAGTCGCAGGTATTGATTTTTATGTTACAAATAAATGTTATCAATTAGACCAATTTGGTATCATGGAATTTTTGAGATATGAGAATTGACTGTCAGGTGAGTGCTACAGAGCAAAGAAAGCAGGATAATGAAAGTGACTAGAGAAGGCCTCTGAAATGATGGCATTTGAGCAAAAGCCTGAAAGAGGTGAAAGAGTCATGCAGGACAAAAGAAAAATGCATTCCAGGCAGAAAAGAATAATGGCCCCAATGCTATGGCACATTTTGGCATTTTTGAAATGTTTGAAGAAATGTAGCTAGTGTGGTTGGAAAATAAGTGAGAACAGACCCCAGGGAAATAAGATTAAAAAGTTAGTCAAGAATCAAAGCATGGACAAACCTGTAGGCAACAGTAAGGACCTCAACCTTAATTTTAGTTAAAATGGAATGATCCTACAGAGTTTGAGCCATACATATAAAAAACCTGACTTGAATTCTGAAATTTTCTTCCCTACTACTATGTTGAGAAGAGATTGCAGTCAAAGTGGGACAATAGTCTATAGAACTGCACTGAGATGAACCAAGCCAGAGTTTATTGTAGGTGAAATTAGGATTGTACTGGCAAAGGTGGTACTACATGGGAAATCCAGAAAATAATTTGATAGAATAACTAAAAATATTCTCTAATTCACTGAAAATAGAGTAAGAGACAGAGAGAGAACTGACTTTATGAGTCCAGTTGTTTGACCTGAACAACTAGAAAAAAAGGAATTTCTATTTATCAATATGGGAAATCTTAAAGGAGTAGCTTGGAGTTTGAAGGAGGGTGGACATACCAAGTTGAGACACTTATTAGACATTTAAGAGATCATGATTAGGCTGTTAAGATATAGTAGTAAGAAATTTGGTGCAAGAATTTTAAATATATATTGAATTAATGAATGCACTCATTAATGAATAAATTTATTACATAACTTCCACTTTATTTAAGTCACTGCTTAAAACATGACAAATATTTTTTATCAATTACACATTATGTAGAAAAAGAAAGAGGAAAGTACTGACTTCTAATCAGACTAAGTTTGGATTCTGCTCTGCCACTTGCTTATGTAAAATATTAGAGCAATTAATATGTCAAAACCTGTTCTTCCAATGTAAAATGGGCAAAAGAATGCTTTCTCTATTCTAGCTATACTGAGATTGAATATAGTATATAAATAAAAATGAACATAAAGCAGATACTCATTAAATCTAAGTTCCCTTTCACCATGCAATATAATTGCATGAGACTGCAGTGCAGCACTCTACCAACTGAGCTAAATCCCAGCCTCAATTTAGCAATACTCTATCTTAAAATAAGCCTGCAGCCATAGCACTGTGGCTTCGGATCCCGTCAGATCTCGGAAACCAAGCAGGGTTGAGCCTGGTTAGTGCATGGATGGGAGGCTGCCTTGGAACACCAGGTGCTGTAGGCTTGGGAAAAGGACCCAGCAACCCACTCCCAAAAATCAATCTGCCATGGAAATTGAATAAAATTCTGTATTGGATGATTTTTTCCTACTTCCAAAATAAATAAATGGATAAATGCATACATGACTTGAAGAAGCTAAATTGTTATAAAAAAAATAATTAGTTTGGGATAATAAGATTGTGTTAATGGGAGGAAACATTGTAATAATAATTTCATTGTTGCACTTACATTAAGAATGGCATCTTTTATATATTGCTTTATGTATTGGATTTTTTTCTTCCTTTACCTATGATTCAGCTCCCACATAAGTGAGAACATATGGTATTTCTCTTTTGGAGCTTGTGTTCTTTCACTTAAGATGATGTTCTCCAATTCCATCCATTTTGCTGCAAATTACATTATTTCATTTTTTATTGCTAAGTAGTCTATTGTGTATATGTACCATATTTTTTATCCATTCTTCTGTTGATGGGCACCTTGGTTAGTTCCATATCCTTGCTATTTTGAAAAGTGCTGCATTGAATATGGAGATCTAGGTGTCTCTGTGGTATGATGATTCATCTCCCTTTGGTATATTTCCACTAATGGTATAGATAGGTCTTACGGCAGTTCTGTTTTTTTCTGTGGTATCTCTATATTGATTTCCAAAGTGGTTGAACCAATTTACAGTTCCACCAACAGTGTAAGAGGGTTCCTTTTTCTCCACAACCTTGCCAACATTTGATATTATTTGTTTTGTTGATCTTGGCCATTTTTACTGGAGTTAAGTGGAATCTCAGAGTTGTTTTGGTTTGCATTTCCCTAATGGCTAGGGATATTGAGCATTTTTTTTTATGTGCTTCTTAACCTTACAAACATTTTCATTTGAGAACTGTCTGCTCAGTTCTTTTGAACACTTTTGTATTGGATTATTTGTTGTCTTAGGAATTGCTTTCTTGAGTTCAGGGAGGGAACTAAAAGAGGGAAGCAAAGATTGGAGAAGATGGGGTGGGGAAGAGGTTCAGTGTGGAGGGGTGAATGGGGAGAGGATGATCTCAGTGTAAACAGCACAACTTCATGAGTACATTGGAAAAATAAGCATTTGATTTTTACTACATATTAGCCATGTTATTGTTGTTGTTAGGTGCCATCGAGTCGGTATCCAACTCAGAGTGACCCTCATGGGGTTTTCAATGGCTGTTTCGGGATTCCCTTGGGAGTGGATTGCCAGGCCCTTCTCCCATTTTTGCGGTAGTGGGAATTGAACTTGGGACCTCAGGGACTGCAGCGCAGCGCTCTACCAACTGAGCTAAATCCCAGCCCCACATAGTAGCCATAGGCTCCATAAATTTTATGGGTTGATAAAAGTGCTGCAAGAAGTGATGTAAAGGATGCATAATGGAAAAAACCAATGCTATATTACTCTGTACCCCATCACCATTTACAAATAAAGGAAAAAAAAGAATGGCAAATCATAAAACTTACACCATGACATTTACTCCTGTGCCCATTAAATGATCATGACATTCTTTTACACTTAGCCTGTATTTCACTTCAGAATCCTTCCAAGTACACACTGTGTATGGTGGCACACACCTGAAATCCCAACACTCTGGAGTCGGAGACAGGAGAATTGCAAGTTCCTGGCTACATAGTGACTATATAGTAAGACCATGTCTCAGGAAAAAAAAAAATCTGGCCTGGATGGCACATGCCTATAATCCTAGCAACTCAGGAGGCAGAGGCAGATGCAATATGCATAACTTACAGAGAACCTGATTCAAAATAAAAGAAGTAAATAATGGGCTGATGGTGCATCCTAGTGATAGAGCCCTTGCAAAGGAGGTACAAGCCCCTGTATTTAACCAACAAATACCACAAAAATAAATAAATAAATGGATAAATCTCCCATAATATAATTTTTCTACATCTGCTATCAATTATATTAAGATTTAAATAAATATCAAAGAGATTATAAATTAAAAATTTTCTAACCAATGCAGATTAGTCAACAATATGAAGTAGAATTATTACTTATATTAATAGTTAAACATCAAAATCTACTGGTATTAACTTTAAGAAATTTATATATAATCTTCATCAACTGTTAAACTCTACTCATGTTACCATACCCTTCAGTTCTTTGAATGCTTAATTATAGAATAGGGTACATGTTATCTATATTAAAATTTAGAATTAACAGGTTCAACTAATACACAAAATGATAGTCAGAATTTGAGTTAAATTTAAGAATAGTAAGTTTAGCCAGGCACAGTGGCACATGCCTCTAATCCAAGCAACTCAAAGACTGAGACAGGAGAATCTTGAGTTTGAGGCCAGAGGCACACTGTCCAATTTAGCAAGACCTTGTCTCCAAATAAAGTAAAATATGTGCTGGTGATGCAGCTCAGTGGTAGAGCACTTGAACAGTATGTGTGAGGTCCTGGGGTCAACCCCCAAGTACCACAAAAAGAAGATATTAAGTATATAGCAAAGCACATATAGAAGTAACATTATTGATTAATAGTTAAAAGAAAACAAAGTATAATTTATTGAGGTAAAATTATGGGCAATTAACTATTCTAAAATTTTCACATGTAAAGCTCACTAATGTATAGTTAGATATACCTGTTTTATAGATAAGAGAATTGAAGCATAAAAGAAGTTGAGTTCATAAAGTTAGGGACTGATTGATCAGGAGTTGGAACACATTGTTACTGTAAAGCTTATACTCTGTATTCTGTGGTGTATTATTCAGGAGAACTTGATCATAATGTCTTGATCCAGTCATTTAATTCATTCTATGCCTTTTGCAAATTTTCTTATCCAAAAGTCTAATAAAATGAAACAGATGCCTATTGTTATGGTTTGAATGTAAAATTTCCCCAAAAGGCTTATGTTTGAATGCTTAGTCCCCTGCTGATTGTGCTATTTAGGATGGTGAGACATAGTTGGAAGAAGTAGGTCACTGGGGTGGGCCTTTGAAGGTGATACCTGGCCCCTGGTTCTGGCTTCTCTTCCTCTGCTTCCTGCTCTGCCATGATGTGAGCAGGTTTTCTCTGCCACCTGCTCTGCCATGTTTTCCCCATCAACATGGACTTACCCTCTAAAATTGTGGTGCCAGATATATATTTCCTTCCTTAAGTTGTTAGGATTTTGGTTAGAGTGGCATAAAGTAACTAATACAGAAAATCAGTCCCAGAGAAGTGGGTTTGCTGCTGTGCTCAAACCTAACCATGTGTTTTGTAGGCCTTTTGAATAGTTTTGCAAGGGGAATTTGGAATAGTTTGGACATGCAGGCTGGATAAACCTTACAGTGCTACGAGCAGAAGTAATGGACAATTCTGGTGAGAGTTCAGAAGACCAGAATGCCAGTAGAAAGATGGTGTTCATGAGATTTCACATGGGAATAACAACTATATTGGGAATTAAACTAGAGGCCATTTGTGTTACACTTTGGCGAATAATTTGTCTACATTTTGCCTGTATCCTGAAATTTTGAGTGAGGCTAATTCAAAAATAACTAATTTGACAGAGGAAATTTGCAGAGAGGATAGCATTCAGTCGATGGAATATTTGTTGCTGGATACTTTCAGCCAGGTTTATAGTGAGAATGAGGAGTAAAGAAGCAGAACAGGATTTGAAAAACATTCAGACTGGCCAAAAAAGGAGTAAATTGAAAGCTGTGGACAAAGAGATTGTAGTTGTTAAAGACATCGCTGTCATTAAAAAGATAAGCACTTTGCCCTGAGAGTATAAGAATGGCCAGTACAACCCAGCTATACCACTACTGGGAGTATACCCAAAGGGAGATGAGTCACCTTGACACCTGCATCTCCATATTCAGTGCAGCACTTTTCACAACAGCAAGGAAATGGAACCAACCAAGGTGCCCATCAACAGAAGAAGGGATAAAACACTACGGTACATATACATAATGGAATACTATGCAGCAATAAAAAAGTTAAATAATATAAATTGCAGCAAAATGGATTGGAGAACATCATCTGAACTGAACCAACACAAGCTCCAAAAGAGAAATACCATATGTTCTGACTCTATGTGGGAGCTGAATCATACTTAAAGGAAGAAAAAAATCCTATAAATAAACTGATATATAAAAAATCCACAATTAAACTTAGCAATGAAGGGACAATATAAAGAGTAGAAAGAAGGGAGGGAACTAGCAGAAGGATGTGAAGATTGCAGAAGGGAGGATGGGAAGGAGGGCCAGTGTAGAGGGATAAATGGGGAGAAGGTAATCTCAATGTAAACCATGCAACTTCATGAGTACATTGGAAAAATAGGGGAATGTCAAATAGGCATTTGGATTTTACTACATATTAGCCATAAGGCTTCATAAATCTTAAAGGTTGATGAAATTATTGTCCAAGGTGATGCAATTGATGCATAATGGAAAAGCCAAGGCTATATTACACCATACCCCATCATCATTTACTAACAAAGGAAGAGTTTTAAAGAAAAGGATGGCCTATGGGCATTTCAGGCTTTATTTAGACCCCTCCCATCGCAGGGTTCAGGACATAAAACTGCAAACTCACTTGAAACACTCCCCTTGGTAGAGAGATAAAGGGGGAGATGATAATTTTAATTTACAAGATGCAACTTTATGAATACATAGGAAAAAATAGGAGAATATAGCCCATAATTGCATATGAGTTTTACTACATACTAATCAAAGAGTTCCATAAACTATGTAAGTTGATGAAAGTGTAACCAGAAGAGATGTAATGGAAATAGCAAAGCCTTATTACTCTGTACCCCACAAACATTGATCAATAAAGGGGAAAATATAAAAATAAATAAATAAAAAATAGCACCTTATAGCATCCTACAGGAAAGGGCCTGCTTAGAGAAGTGTTCTCCTGGATTTTCAGCCACCCAGGCACGTAGTGGCTCCTG
This sequence comes from Pedetes capensis, assembly GCA_007922755.1. Lineage (NCBI taxonomy): Eukaryota > Metazoa > Chordata > Mammalia > Rodentia > Pedetidae > Pedetes > Pedetes capensis. Next base: position 22,251 of record VMDO01019122.1, on the reverse strand, counting down.
TAACCATGGTCCAAATGTGCCCATCTGCTTCTTCAACTGGCATGAGAACTTGGTGTTGTCCATGTGCTGCTGGTTTTACAAGTATGCAGAATTCAAGACTTAGGGAGGGGCTCATGAAGTTTCCACCAGCAGTTGTCAGGGTTTGGCTCAGGCCCAGCTAAGGACAGAGCCTTGCCCTGACACCAGATGGGTATCAGGAACCCTCAGGACTGGGATGTTGGAATGGCCAGAGGTGCCAAAGGACCTCGGGAGACCTTCTATGAAAAAACAGGAAAGGGGAAGTTTATTGGGTTTCTCTCTCAGGGAGGGACAACCAGCAATCAGTCCTTTGCAAGTGGCAGCTCAAGGCCAGCAGCATAGAATGCTGCTGGCTTAAGGGTGTTACAGCTGGCAAGGCTACAGCTCATATGGTATCTGGAAGATGCTGGAGGTCCACTGGTCTTGACTCTCACAGCTTGCCTTCTCTACCCTCCTCCTTCCCAAAGTTGGGAGGAATTGGAGGGTGCTTCATGCTTTGCTAGTAGCCTACGGTGCTTCAGGGCCCCTGGGCTTGACTTGCTGGCTTGATTGCAGTCCACCACGGGATTGAGGAGCTCTGGATCAAGGTGATGGGGTCTGGACAGCAAGTGGAGAATGGTGAAAGGGTGAAGGTGGGGTCCAGGAGCCTGTTTATATAGGCTCCTGGAAGGGGCTGTGTACTGGGAGCAGCAAATCAGGGTGCATTCCTGGCAGGTATAATAGTTTATCTGGGACAGTTATTCAAATAGGGTGATATTGGGGTGCAGTTTGAATTGGCAGGTAAGGTGTATAGGGGTCCAATCATATTCAGTTCTTTAGGAGCCAATCAGGGCAGAAGTGGTTAGACAAGGTCCAGCTGGTCAGGGGCCATCTTTGATCACTCAGTGGGAGGGGGGAGAAAGGACTGACTAGAATGTGGCCTGGGGTCATCCAGAGGTCAGTCCCTCAGGCTGGTCAGAGAGACCCTAATTAGGGGATGTTTTTAAAATCCCCAACAGCAGTGTTTTTTTGAGAAAACCTTAGGAGGCCAGGCAATGTGTGACAAAGTCAGATTCTTTGTGGAAAGCTCTAAGAAGGGCAATGTGTGAAACTGTGAATGTGAAATTTAAGGTGCAATGGAGACCACAGGATATTGGTGATGCCAGTAATATATAATATTTACTGAGGAAATCTTCCAGCAATGAGTGGAGCCAGCTCAAGAGAGGGGCCATGTTGCCTGAAAACATCAAGGCCATGGATCAGGGATGTCTAAGACTGTTGCAACACAGATGATGCCAGCATGTGCATCAGATACCAGACATAGAGCTACAGGATTTAATGTTTGCCCTGATGGATTTTGGTCTTGCTTTGATTCAATCCCTCCTTTCTATGCCCCCATTCTTCAATTTTGGAATGGGAATGTTTGCTCTCGGCCATTGTATATTAGATCTATATAACTTTCTTTCCTATTTTATTGGGAATTACAGGTAAAATATTGCCTTGAGCCTCAGTAGAAACTTTGCATTTAGACTTCTGACCAGTGTTGGGAATGATAAGACTATGGGGACTCAGAGATGGATTAAATTCATTTGCTATTATGAGATGGCAATGAGATTTTGAAGGCTAGGGGTGGAGTATTTTGGCTTAAATATAAAATCTCTCCCACACACTCATGTTTGAACACTTAATCCTCAGCTGATGGTGCCATTTTGGGATGTTGTGGAAACTTCAGGAAGTGGGACTCAGCTGGAAGAAGTAGGTCACAGGGGTAGGACTTTGAAGGTGATACCTTACCTCTGATTCTGGCCTCCCACACTCTCTAGTATACAGTGATGTGAGCAGCCCTCCTCTGCTGCCTGCTTCCCCATGCCTTCCCTACCAATGTAGACTAAATTTCTGAAACTGTGAGTGAAAATAAATCTTTCCTTCCTTAAGTTGTTCTTGTCAGGTATTTTGTTCATAGTGATGCAAATGTAACTAATATATCTATGATCAAGATTAGTTCTAAATTCTAATACTTTTGTTAGACATTGTTATCAACTGATAACATGAAAATGAGCTTCACTTTGTAGGCATAATTGTAATAATACTAATAATAATTGAATTGAATTGTATGTATTCTGTGATTCAGGCTCAATGTGGGCATTCCTGTTGTGGATGTAAGTGTGGGACAAAGTGGAGATGAAAGATAAAAGAAATAGGGTGTCAAAGCACAGGAAAATAATCCAGAGTTGAGATACTTCTACAAATGTCATAAATTGCTACAAAACAACACTAGCTATAGAATTTAGTATATATACACTAATGTTGTGTCATTTCTTTAAATTCATTTATTTTATAATTTAAGAGGTACATTTTCTAACATGAAAATATAGGTCCCATTTTAAAGTAGATATTAGTGGGAACTTAGAATGCCTCTAACAACTACATATTGCTGTCAGTTTTTCTAAGGAAAATCTGTTAAATAAAAGGAAAAATGCATTTTCTCTATGATTTGATATTTAATAATGACATTTCCACTTTGGGGACCATATCAGTTGGTAGTCCTTGCCATACTCTATATGCTTTTATCTCTCAAACATAATTCTAAGCACATTTAATATAACTGCTTGCTTATATGACAACTTTCTAAATAGGCTTTTAGCATTTACAGGATAGGGACTATATTGTGTTGATTGTTTAATCCTTAGTATAGAGCATAGGAACTGGCATAAAAGTAATCAATGTTTACAAGAAGGAAAAGGGAAAGGAAGGAAGTCAGTAATTGACTTTCAGATACCATAACAGTAAGACTCCTGTCAATTCAAATGCCAATGAAACCCCAGAACATTGTGCAATTTTGATTATAGATCCATGTAAATCACAGTACTTGTATTTAAATGATAAAGATTATAATCAACAGATATCCAAGGTCAGTGAAACCAGAGAATTTCACATGGGCAAGTGGTCCTTAATAGTGATTTAACTTCTCTCTCAATGAGTGTAAGATTTGCATTTTGTATTTAGGTGAATGACCCATTAGATACACCATAGTGTTAAAATTTCACATATTCTGATGAATTGTTTCTCCAAGAATATAATTCAAATACTTATTTTCCTTTTTTAAAAATGCATGGATGTTTTGGCTTGTTGAAAGTCACTAATGGTCATTGGATGTGTAAGAGCTTTCTCACATTTTAAATTTTATTAACATTGAAGAAATAGAAAAATCACATTTTCTCAGTGAGCATTTAAATATATAACTTGATTATGAATTCAACAAAATTATGGATGATGCCTATTATCTTTATAAATAGATATAAAAGCATATAGATATGAAAGAAGCATTGAGGTGGAAAATACTACAGTAACAAATCTTATTATGAGAAAGAATTTTTGAAATAACTTGCCAAGAGGGTAATGACCTCAATTAAATTTTATGTGAAATAATAATTGGTGATTTTAATAAAGGAACCCTATTGCAAATTGCATAGTTAATAATATAATATTTTGGTATTTCTTATTTCCCTCTGGCTTGCATTTCTATTAAATAAAAATCTTTGAGATAATCAAGTAAGATTATAATTTAAAGTGTTTTTTCTCTCAGTATACTTAAATAGCTTTTAAATAGTTTTAAATTCAAGAAGAAGGAGAAAAAATATTTAAAATCTTCCTATAGATGTTTATTCTATCAGTAAGGGAGAAATTGCAGACTGTAAAATTTTCTGTGACTATTAAAGTTATGTAAGTCTTCTTAGGTGCCCTTGAGTCAGGTCCAATTCATAGTGACCCTATGTGCAACAGATGAAACACTGACACTGTGCTGTGCGCAGTACTATTGTCAGTGCTTTTCTGTTATTCATAGGGTTTTCAATGGCGAGTTGCTTTAGGGAGTGGACTGCCAGATCCTTCTACCAAGCCTATAGCACCTGGTATTCCCAGAGAGCCTCCCCTCTAAGTACTAACCAGGTGCAACCCTGCTTAGCTTCTCAGATCTGATGGGATGGGACACCATAGTGGTACAGCTGCAGGCTACATAAGTCTTAGAGGGGAGGAATTAAAAGCCATAGTACTTGGAGACATTTCAGTGAAATAAACATGTCTGTATGAATCACCTGAAAAATTCAAATTGAAGGACAAATTTTAAATGAAAATACACTTTTTATGTAGGAATGTAATCTATTTGCATGGCTTTATGTTCTTGTTTATGAAGATGAAAACTATTATAAAACTCACTTTTTTCCTTTAGTACTGAGGGGTTGAACCCAGGGACTCACACATGCTAGGCAAGTGCTCTACCACTGAACTGCACCTCCAGCAACTTTTTAATTTTTATTTTAAAAGAGGCTCTCACTAAATTGTATAGGCTGCCTCTGGCCTCAGACTTGCAATCTTCCTGCTTCAGTTTCCTACTGGGATTACAGGTGTGTGCCAGGTTGCCCAACTTTTTTTTTTTTTTTTTTAGTTTACTTCACAAATAATCAGCCATTGAAAACCCTAAGAGGGTCGCTATGAGTTGGACATGACTCAATGACACCTAATAACAACATCTCGTGAAGCATTCCTTTATAGCTTTGAGTTTATACACTTTTGCAATTCAACCAGAAAAGACTTTTATCTCTATCATTGCAAACAAACAAAACATTTCCAGGTAAAACACTGCTGAAATAGAGAGCTGCTGTGCACACTTAAATGTTAAGTTTAAATTACATTTAGAAACAAGAAAACCAGCACTGCAATGTACATTTTCTCCAGGCTTTAAAAATCTCTTGCACTGACTGTTCTATTGCATAATGTAAAAGTTATCCAGGTTCAGTTTGAAGCCTATATGCCCACGGGGCCAAGCTTGAATCCACTTTTTTGTTGTTTATGCAGCATAGTTGGTCTCCGTTGGTGTTCAGTATTGTTAACAGCAATAATAATGAGGAGGGCTTGGAGTGGAATGAGGAACAACCAGTAGTTAACATGTTTAAGGGGTACAGAAGACACATTAATGACCTGGTTTAGAAACGCTGAACATGCTCACACCTCCCACATATAAAATATTTCCAGAGACTCTGACATTCACTAACTAGTGTATTTCAATTGTGTGCTATCCTGGAACATTTCTGCATCAAATTACATTTTCTTTATATGGTTGGGATTTTACCAACTATATTTTAAGGCACTGTATGGCGACATTCCTAGCCATAACAAGTTCCTTATGTTTCTGAATAGGATTTTTCAGGCATTTGGTATGTCAATACTAACAAAACATGACTGGTATCAAGCATACCTAATAAGACATTCACCAGTCTGGTGGCTTGTCTGCACACACTCCAATTTGTCAATTTCCTTCTTAAAACATGCCACCCAGAGTGAGCATAATATTCTAGATATGCTCTGTCAAAAGCAAAAAAAAAAAAAAAAAAAAAAGTAGAAAACTTTATTTTTTTTCTTGTATTCTAAAATATGAGAGAGCTATTGAGGCTTCTTAAGGGTCTGGTAATTTAGTAATCATGTCTTGCTATTGGCATAAGGAATTTGTGATCATTTCTAGAAGTTTTAGTATAATCTCCAAGGAATTTAATAATTGACTTTACTGCTGCATTTATCAGAGTTCCCATGGCTGTGACCACAGGAACCAGCCAGTGGAGCTAAAAGTGTCAAAAGGTCAGGTAAGAGCAATTCAAATTTCACTCCTGGGAATTTTCTAGGATATGCACTGCTTATTTGTAGTAATATTTAATAGAAATATCAGAAAACCACATTATAATGTACCATTTTGATAAAGAAAATCTATGGGCTCAGAGATTCTGCTTTAATAAGTTAGGCTGTACATAGGCAATCTAGGAATTCATCCTCATGTGGAATTTTAAAAATGATTTCTAAATATATTGATATTAACATCATGCATAAAGACAGACATCAAATGTAAATCAGAATTTTTTTTAAATGTGACTTGTTCAGTTATAAATAAACTGATCTAATGGTTAGGAGCTGAAATGATGATTTATAGTACTATAATGACTTCTTTATGAGGTCTAGTAGGGATCTCATCTGCCATCATTTCCATTGTTCCATACACTCACACACATATAAAACCAACCCCCCAACCTCTAATCCCAGCAACTTGGGAGGCTGGGGCTGGAGCATTGCAAATTTGAGGCCAGAGGGAGCCTTATAACTTAGGGAGGACTTTGTCTCCAAATAAAAACCTTAAAAAATGGGCTGGGGGTACAGATCAGTGACAGAGCACTTGCAAAGTATGTACAAGGTCCTGGGTTCAACCCCCAAGTACCTGGCAAGAATATTATAACACTTTCAAGATGAGTTTGACCAGAGGTTCTCAACTGAGGAGTATTTTCCTCCACTTTGTCAATGTTTGAAAAGATTTTTGTGTATCAAAAGTGGGAGGTTGCTACTGGATTTGAATGGGTAGAGACCTAGGCTGCTACTGTGGATCCTAGAATGCACAGGAAAGTCTTCCAAAACAAAGAATTTCCTGGCCTAAAATGTCAATAGTTTGGAGGTTGCAAAAACTCAAAATGAGACACCTAAGTCTGCAGGCTGACATGCTGAATGTTGGCTCCTACTAAACTAGCTTCAAAAGGCAGCAGCTGACCAAGGTACTCTAAGATCCCATTGTAAGCTAGGCTGTATTCTTCCTGTAGCTGTACCATACCTGCGTGCATGCTTCTCTACTGAGGCATATTTTCGTCTGAATTACTTTCTTATGTGGGTGGTTTGCTGCTATTCGATTGACAGTGATGGTTTATAATGAGTTATGTTCTTTTTGCCTCACAATTCCTGCCAAATCTCCACACTTCAGCCTAAAATCTTTCATCTGACTTGTGCAGTAATTCCCTATTCTTCCCTTTGCTTCTTGTACCCATCTCACACTACCACCCAAAGCCTCAAGTTGTTTTCACATGGTAGAATAATCTGTCCAAAATCCAAGTTTCCCTATGTCATTCATCAGTAGGTAAACTTTAAGTGGCTACTCATTGCCATTGCACTTAAAAGCAAACCATGCCTTTTAGCATGAAGAAGCAAATCCTAGGTATCTTACTGACTTCCCTGGACTGATCTTTTATTCCTATGGTCAGATACTTTCCAATCAATAAACACTTAATTTCTTGGAGTTCTCTGCACAAGCCATGGCATCTTTCACCTTGGTGACTTTTACTGCAACCTGCTCACCGGTTTACAGGTTTACCTTTCATGCTTGACAGCTCTCTGGCTCCCACATGATTTTCTCTAGGTAACCTTTTGTCACCTTTCCAGGTGGGGTTACTCTTAGACATCCTGTGTGTATTTTTATCATTGCACTTCCCAGGTTGTTTGGGTGAGAACAGACTTTTCTGTTTGCTTCTGGACTGTATGAAGTTGTGAGCTAGGTCCTGTTCATTTCCATATATCTTAATCACTTAGATGAGGGTGTAGAAGACAATTGTCTCCTACTTAATATTGAGTGAGTGAATAAATGAGTGATGAGTATGTGGATGTCATTTCACTGTTGTGACTGAATTAAATGGTTCTAAATTGAATGATATGCCTAATTTATTTGCAGAGTAATTTTATGTTATCTAAAATTCCTTTATGATCACCATCTAAAAGTTAGTTTCATTTTTTTTCTCTTTATTAATCTGTTTAGATGGACTCAGATTACTAAAGATTCAAAGATAAGTAAATGTTGAATGTATACAGTATAAATATCAATATCTTGTGAATTTCACACCTACCTCTCTGGTACAAGCCATGGCTGAGTTTAGAAAAAACAAGTGATAGTGACAATAGCAGTGAGTGTCAAGCAACCACTATAAATCAAGTGGGATCCTGAGAAGTCCATATAGTATTCTTATGTCACATTTATAGTAGGACTGTAATCATTCCCAGTTTAAACATTTTTACATATGCATGAGGAAACTGAGTCACAGAAGAATTAAATAAGTTTGATTAAAATTGCCTAAGTAGTAGGTGAAGAAGCAGGTATTCAGCAAGTTCAAGAAACTCAACTCTGTTTGCTGGTGTGCCTGAAAACTGGAAAAATAATACCAAAATCAATAGCAAACTTTTAATTTAAAATTGAAAGATTATTTCTAGCTCATTACTCGTTGTTGTTGTTAGGTGCCGTGGAGTCGGTATCCAATTCATAGCGACCCTCATAGGGTTTTCAATGGCTGACAGTTTTCGGGATTGCCTTGGGAGTGGATTGCCAGGCCCTTCTCCCATTTTTGTGGTGATGGGAATTGAACTTGGGACCTCAGAGACTATAGTGCAGCGCTCTACCAACTGAGCTAAATCCCAGCCCCCATTACTCCTTAGTGATGATTAAATGTGTTAATGTACAGAAAGCCCCTAGTAAATTCACAATTAAGATTATCTGTTAGAATTAAGATTTGAGGTAGTATAGCTATGCTAGATGAGTTTTCTACCATTAATAAAAGAAAATAAGTGTCTCTTTTGAACTTTAAGGATTTCAATAAGGAAAAAAGTGTGTGAACATTTTGAAAGTTATTATGCAATTGGCAAATGTAGACTATCATATTCAGATATGTTATCATAGTGTTGTTTTTGTTAGGTGCCATCGAGTCAGGTCCAACTTATAGTGTCCCTCATAGGGTTTTCAATCTCTGATTGTTTCAGTATTGCTTCAGGAGTGGATTGCCACATCTTTCTCCCATTTTTGCCTCGCTGGGGATCAAGCCCATGGCCTCTGAGAGTGCAGAGCTACACTGTACCAACTGAGCTAAACTCCAGTCCCACATGAGCTTAAACGTAAGATAACATATTTAGAATTTATCAACATTAGAGGAAAAATAACGACAGTCAGATACTGATCACTTTAAGTCTGGGAAAGTATATTATACAGGCCAAGGAAAGTGATTGATTGTGGTATTCAATTATCTCTATAAAAAGTTGGTGTGTAGGATGAGCCTATTTTTTAAAAAACAGATCTAAACTGGGTGCCATGGCATTCATGCATAATCTCAGGAGGCTGAGGCAAGAAGATCATGAGTTTGAGAGCAAAGGCAGCAGGGGCAATTTAGCAAGACCCTATTACAAAATAAAAAATAAAAAAGGAGATATGGGTGCAGCTCAGTGCTAGGGTGTTTGCCTATCATATATAAGGCTCCTGATTCAACACCCTAATACTACAAAAAATTAAAATAAAAAATAGCTCTAATAAATAGAGCTAATTCCCAAGATATGTGGCCTACAGGAAGACTCCAAGGATGGAGGATAACTGAGGGTCCCTTGCGAAAAATCAAAAAAATTCCATTTTTCACATTCCCCACCAAGTAAGCATTTTATTACCAGATGAAGAAAAATCATTGGTTTTGTTTCACAATTACACTTCTATTCCTGAATTAACTTTCCTGTATAAATTTCAGATAACTTCCCTATGTTGAGGAGCCAAACAAATTGTTACCTTAGTTTAGGGTTAACTTTCCTGTATAAATTTCAGATAACTTCCCTATGTTGAGGAGCCAAACAAATTGTTACCTTAGTTTAGGGTTGTGGCCTACCATACTATAAAGAACTTAAGGACCTCATATTTATCTCAAGGAATTTGCCCCAGTCTTTACAGAAGGAAGTGAGAAAATGGCCAGGCAATGCATTTCCAGGCACAATTTTGCAAGTTGATTTAAGAGGAATTGCAAATTAAAGAGCACCAGCAGTTAACTATGAATCCATCAAGACTTCCCTCAGAGGACCTGTGCCCACAGATCTTTAGTAAGATTGTACTGAAGTTCTACACAAGTGTTTCTGTCAGAGCTCACCTGGGAAAGCAGCTTCTAATCTGCATTTCCCACTAAAGCCATCACTCTCCCTTTAAGTGGAATTGTTGTTGGCCCTAATGACTATCTAACTGACAACAAAGTGGTTCAGTAAAGCTGACCTCTTCCTACCTGGAGAGAGACTTCTGTGGAATTGATTGAGTGGGCTCTGGGCAGCTGCACCAGGAGGTGGTTTCTTTAACTGCCCCAGGCTTAACTTGCCAGGGTCTGCACTGTGTTCCAGTGAGATGTCAGTCCAATATCGACATCACATCGCTGCTGAACAAGGTCAGTAGCAACACTTGCTATGCTTTCCCTCTTTCACTTTTGATTTTCAGTTTGACTTTGAAGATTCTTGTGTATCTCTCAATTCCTTCAATCTAAAACTTGATATATATTGTCTCAGTTGCAGAAGGACCACTGGGTTTCATGGTTTGGAACTTTGAGTCTGAAACATGAATGTGCTTAACTGAGACAGAATTAACGCTTTTCCTAATCATTGTCTTTTTATTCAGCAAAATAAAATTATATTGAAATACCTATGTAACACAACTAAATTCAATTCTACTGAGGACAGTCTTTAAAGTGATTCATACTCAGCAACACTTTAGAAATGAATGTTTGATACATTTTTTTCAAAATCATGAATGCATTTTAGACACAGGTTAACATAATGCTGTTTGTAATTTTAAGCTAACATAGGTTAATTGTTTTATTTTAGAGGTCAATTGCAAAAAGTTTGAGCCCAGAGAGACTTGAATTTGATTCCCACTTGGATGAATATTACTTGCTCTTGTTGCTGTTAGGTGCCTTTGAGTCAGGACGAATCCATAATGACTTATGTACAACAGAAACATTACAGGACACTGTGCCATGCCCAGCACTACTGTCAGTGCTTGTCTGGTATTTATAGAATTTTCAGTGGATGATTGTTTCAGGAGTGGGCTGCCAGGTCCTTCGCCCATATGTAGGGTGCTGGGGATCAAACCTAGGGCCCCAGAGAGTGCAGACCGAGTGCTCTACCAACTGAGCAAAAACCCAATATCCTATTGCTTATTATTAGATGCTGTCAAGTCCTTCCAACTCATCCTGGACCCTTATAGAGTTTTCAATGGCTGACTTTTTCGGGATTGCCTCAGGAGTGGATTGCCTTGTCCGGCCCCCATTTTTGCGGTGCCAGGAATCGAACTGGGCACTTCAGAGACTGCAGAGTGGCACTTTACCAACTGAGCTAAATTCCTGCCCCAGCCTATTGCTAGCTTAGGCAAATTCTTAAGACTTTGTTAGCCTTGGCTTTTTCTCTTCTAAAATGGTGGTAATAATGTCTACCTACTGACATTAAGAATTAAATAAAATGATGAATTAAGGTGCTTAATTCAATGCCTGGCAAGGAATATGGTCTAAATGTCATGAATGTTATAATTACTAGAATATTATCTTTATTCCAGTCTTGAACTGACAACAAATATTATTCTTGAGGCTTATACACAGCTTTAGAAATTATTTTTTTAAAGTTCTCTTACAACTTGTTGTTCCCTTTCAAGGTGCTCACAGCTCCTCCTGTCACAGACACAGCATGGCTATCTTGCTGATGGCTTTTACTCTAGTATACTCTGCCATGTCTTTCCTCTGCTACCCTCTTTCAATTGGGCCACGGCAGAAGAAGAACAAATCTGTTATTCTTCTGGTTTTCTATACAGAATGTAGGTTCTCGCCAAGTCTAGAGAGCACAGTAAAAAAATTTTGGTCCCCTATCTGAGCTTTCTCCATGAAAGAAGGATTTCATCAAATGTAACAAGCTTTCTGCACTTGACCATTGCCATTGTGTTTAATTGTCATTCTCAGAAAACTCCAGGCAGCCCCTCCAACTTTACAATATTATTTTACAAACACATTTAGTTATGTGCAAATTAACCTTCCAACTGAAATATATAGAGATCTTGATGTTTTTTACTGGGTGCTGTTAAATGCATTTTAACATGAAAAATTTCAACCATTTATGCAACAGGGAGAATAATGACCTTACCTAGTCCAAATAATGATTAACATGTCACACTTGCTTTGGTTTGCTCTTTCCCATATCTCATTTTTGGCAAAGCATCTTAAAGCGAGTCCCACACATTTTACCAATTTAATCCTACACAGTTCAGTGCGAATCTCTAAAAAATAGAGATTTTTGTTACGCAGCCATACTAAACTAATTTTATAATACATTCTTACTATCTTCTAATATACAGGTCATGCTCAATTTCCTTGATGGTTCTAAAAACATCATTTTACAGATGGTCTGTTGGCTTCATGATCTGAAAAATGTTTCTTAAATCCCGTTTAATCTCAGGACATCCTCTGATCCATCTTCATTATGCTGATTCCATTAACTTGCTGAAGAAATAAGGTCAATTATTCTGTCAACTTTCACACATCTTAAATTTGTATTTGTTTCCTGGTAGTGATATTTGTTTTCTACTCTCTTATGTTTCTTATAAGCTGGAAAACAATTCTGTACTACAGATTGAATTTAGGGTCATTTTTTTTTCCGGTACTGGGGTTTGAACCCAGGGCCTCATGCTTGTATGCTTTGCAAGTGTTGGATCACTGAGCTGCATGCCTAAGCCCTTTTTTTTTTTTTAAACTTTTTGAGGCAGCGTCTCGCTAAGTTACACAGACTGCCTCTAGTCTCGAATTCGCAATCCTCCTACCTCTACCTCCTGAGCCACTGGGATTACAGGCTTGTGCTACCATGCCTGGCTCAGGGTCAATTTTTTTTTTTTAATAAGAACACCTTTCCATTTTGAAAATGTTAGAATGTTTGAGGTAAAAAGAGTATCTGTCATTTCAGGATCAAATTCATGAATTCCAACCAATAGTAATTAAACATTTAAAATTATTAATATGTGTCACATGTACCTGTGGCAATATGACCTTCACAGTTATGAGAAATATTTTTTATATTTATACACAGTGTCATTACTATTTTTGGAGGAATATTTTGGTGTTTTGTCTATTCCTATTTTTGAGGAGAATCAAAAAGATCATATGATTCATTCATTCATTTATTCAGGTATGGAATATCATGCATTGAGTTTTTACTTTGGTTCTGGAATTATGCTAAGAAATAAAAATAAAAAAGTATATGGAACATGATCCTTAGCCATAAGGAAATTATAATCCTATAATAATTGATCTCATAATTATGACACGTTTCCCTGGGGCCGAGAAAAATGGGACTATTTGCCAACCTCTGTCCATATAACAATTTTAAAAAGGCACATTTTGGACATAGTTTATTACATTTCTCACACTATATTTGTTTGGCAAACATGATGATAAAGCAAGCAGTTTAAAACTGAAAAATTAACCAAATTAATTAAGCCAGTTATTGGGTCTTAGCTAGATAAAAACCAGCTCGAGTTTCTATCCTGATTCTTGGTATATTGTGGGTATCAGTAAATATTGGTTGGACATATTATTGAATAATTATTTTTTCATATTTTATTATAGTATGTGTTGTTAAATGACATCAAATCAGGTCCAACACATAGCAACCCTGTATAGAGCAGAATGAAACACTATATGATGCTGTCCCATGCACAATCTTTCTTATGCTTAAGCACATTGTTACAGCCACTGTGTTAATCCATCTAGTACAGGGTCTTCCTCTTTTTTTTTTTTTTTTTGCTGACCCACCACTCTCCCAAACATGATGTTCTTCTCCAGGGATATTTCCCTCCTGATAACATATCCAAAATATGTAAGATGCAGTCTAGCCATACTTGTTTCCAAGGAACACTCTGGTTGCACTTCTTCTAGAACAGATCTGTTGGTTCTTTTGGCAGTCCATGTTATATTCAATATTAGTCTCTAACACCATAATTCAAAAACATCAGTTCTTCTCCTGTCTCCTTATTCACCACCCAGCTTTCATAAACATATGATGTGACTGAAAATACCATACATGATGTGAGTCAGGCACACCTTCAGCTTCAATGTGACATCTTTACTTTTCAACAGTTTAAAGAGGTCTTTTGCGACAATTTTTTTCCAATGCAATATGTCTTTTTGATTCCTTGACTACTCTTTGTGTAGGTGCTGATTATTGAACAAAGTAAAAAAAATCTAGCACAGCTTCAATCTTTTCTCCATTTATCATAAAGTTATCTACTGACCCACTTGCAAAGACTTTTGTGTGTTGATGTTGAGGCACAATCCACACTGAAGGTTGTGTGCTTGGATCTTCATCAGTGTTCCAAATCCCATTCACTTTCAGCAACTAAAGTTGTGTCATCTGCATATCACAAACTGTTAGTTTTCCTTCTATCTTTATGGCACATTTTTCTTCATAAAAGTCCACTTTATCAGATTATTTGCTCAGCATAGAGATTGAAGAGGTATTATGAAAGGATACAACCCTCTCACACACACTTCTTGACTTTAAACAAGCAGTGTTTTCTTGTTCTGTTCCAATGACTGCCTCTTTATCCATGTACAGGTTCCTCATGAGTACAATTGAGTGTTCTGGTTTTCCCATTCTTCATAACATTATCCATAATTTGTTGTGATCCACATAGTCAAATATCTTCGCGTAGTCAATGAAACATAGACAACTTTCTTGTATTCTCTGCTTTTGGTCAAAACCTATCTGACATCAGCAATGATGTCCCTCATTCCACACACATTTCTAAATCCAGCTTGATTTTCCTGCAGCTCCCAATCAAAATACAGCTGCTGTCTTTTTTGAATGATATTTAGCAGAGTTCTATGTGTGTATGATATTAAAAATATTGTTCAATATTTTAACATTGGTTGGATCCCCGTTCTTGGTAACAGGCACAAATATGGATTTCTTCCAGTCATTTGACCAAGTAGTGCTTTTCCAGATCTCTTGGCATAAACAAATGAGCACCTCCAGTGCTATATCTATTTCTTGAAACATCTCAATTGGTATTCCATTAATTCCTGGAGCCTTGTCTTTCACCACTGCCATGAAGGCAGCTTCCACTTTGTCCTTCAATACCATTGGTCCCTGATCATATGCAACGACTCGAAGTGGTTGATCATCTACCAATTTTTTTTTGTATAATGACTCTGTGTATTCCTTCCATCTTCGTTTGATGTTTCCTGCATCATGTAATATTTTTCCTGTAGAATCCTTCACTATTGCCAGTTGAGGCTTAAATTTTTCCTTCAGTTCTTTTTTCTCCTTTCCTCTTTTTTCTCCTTCCACAAATCCATAAGCTTGTAAAAAATCCATTAAGCTTGAGAAAAGCAGAAGGTTCTTCCCTTTTAGTATTCTATCTCCTTCTCTTTGCACATGCCACTATAATATTTTATTTTGTCTTCTGGAGCTGCCCTTTGGAATCTTCTATTTAGTCCATTTACTTTGTATGTCTTCCTGTTACTTTAGCTACCTGACATTCAAGAGCAAGTTTCAGAGTCTCTTTTGATATGTAACTTGGCCTTTACTTTTTTCCCTGTCTTTTAAATAACCTTTTGCTTTCCTCATGAATGATACTTTTGATTTCAGAACACAGCTCATTTTATCTTCAATCATTAGTGTCTAATGCATCAAATCTTTTTTGATGAGAAGATTTTGATGAGAAGTTTTTGAGAAGATTGTTAAACTCAGGTGAGATATGTTCAAGGTCCTACCTTGGCTCACAAACACTTATTTTAATTTTCTTCAGTTTCACCTTGAACCTGCAACTGAGATATTGATAGTCGGATCCACAGTGAGCACATGGTCTTGTTCTGAATTCTGATGTTGAGGTTTTTCCATGGTCTCTTTCCATAAAGTTAGTCAGTTTGATTCCTGCATGTTGCATCTGGTGAGTTCATGTGTATAGTAGGCTTTTAGGTTGGTGAAAAAATTTATTTGTGATGACAAGGTCATTGGTTTGATAAAATTCTATCATGCAATCTCCAGCATTGTTTGTATCACCAAGGCCATATTTTCCAACTACTGAGCTGTCTTTGTTTCCAACACTTGCACTCCCATCACCAGTAATTAACTGTGAATCCCAGTTGCATGCTCAATCAATTTCAGTCTGCAAGAGATGATAAAAATCTTGATGGCATTTTTTGAAGATGAATGCAATTCTGTTTCACTATAAATTGTCATTCCCAGCATAGCAGACCATGTGTGGTATATGTTGTTGTTGTTATTGTTAGGTGCCATCGAGTCGGTATCCGACTCCTAGCGACCTCATAGGGTTTTCAATGGCTGAGTGCTTCGGGATTGCCTTGGGAGTGGGTTGCCAGGTCCTTCTCCCATTTTTGCGGTGCTGGGAATTGAACTCGAGACCTCAGAGACTGCAGCGCAGCGCTCTACCAACTGAGCTAAATCCCAGCCCTGTGTGGTTTATAGAGTCCAAGAAAATATAAGATAGATATGTAATCTAAAAAATCTCAAATACTAAACTTCATTTTATATTTCCATACAGTAGAAAACAGATGACTCAGCTACACATGAGTTATGAAAAGTATTTATCAAGAAGAAAAGAATGCCAGGCATGATGATGTATTCCTGTAATCCCAGTAACTCAAGAGGCTGAGGCAGGAGAATAACAGGTTCAAGGATACAGGCAGCCTGTATAACTTAGCAAGACTCTGCCTCAAGATGAAAACAAAATGGAGCTGGGGGTGCAGCTCAGTGGTAGTGAATGTGCAAAAATTATGTGCAAGGCCCTAGGTTCAGGCCCCAGTTCCACAAAAAAAGAAAATAAAGTCATTTTCCTCAATGAATTTTCAATTGATTCATTCAAAATTAGGTAGTGCACTGAAAACTATATAACAGTTTGTAATTTTCAATATCCTACTGTCTGATCATCATGCTGACTATGCCAATTTTTGGATCTGAGCTGGGCTCCTCAGCCAGGGAGGGACACTTGGGGCCCCCAGAGTAAATAAAACATGCTCAAGGAACCGAAGGCAGGTGTGACTTTCTTTATTCCAAGGCATTCCTATCCATTCCCTCCATGGTGCCACTGCCCATGGTTATTGCCCCCTGCATGTCCTGTTGCCTCTCCATGCCTCCCACTCCTTTCTACAGCTCATCCCTTCTGTTCATCCTGTCCCCTCCTGCGAATACCTCGCTGTGCCTGCAGTTCAGACAAAAGAACTTTTTTTTATAGCTTTTACATTATAATGACCGATCACCAGCTCAATCACATTTCAGTTGTACAGGATGTATACCTGAAAGGTTACATAACAGTATGTGCTTATGTGGGTGGTCAGCCAGCCATAATTCAGCATAATGTACAAAGCACTTGTGTTAGTTGGGGGTGCTTATGTTGTTTGTGTCTTATTATCTCTGCCTGTTTATATTTACATTATCATTTTTGACCATGTGACCTGACTGAACACACACATTAAAATATAAAAATGTATGTTAAATGCCGGGCTGGGATTTAGCTCAGTTGGTAAAGCACTGCGCTGTAGTCTCTGAGGTCCTGAGTTCAATTCCCAGCACCACAAAAATGGGAGAAGGGCCTGGCAATCCACTCCCAAGGCAATCCCGAAATGGTCAGCCATTGAAAACCCTGAGGCTCACTATGAGCTGGATACTGACTCGATGGCACCTAACAACAACAACAAATGTTAAATGCCATAACCTATGTGAAAGGTCTACATTTTATTGCAGTACAAGCAGGAAGAAATAACCATATAGATGATAAGGAAAAACTTCCGGAAGTTGCCAGTGTATTTTCTTTGAAGAATACAGATTCAATGGGATAAATATTTTACTATAGTCACAGATTTGTGGTTTTCTTAGGGAGTAGCAGATTTTATGATTTTACTGGACCATTGAGATCATGTAAGTTCACCCTGATAATGAGATTACAATCGTCATTTGGGGATCTTTTATAGAGGGCCACAAAAGCTTTAGGAAAGTAGATGGTAAAAGACCTTTGAAGATTTTCAAGTATGAGGGTAATATGTATGCACCAATTGCTTAAGTTCACTCATCCACAGAAAAAAAATTATGAGATAGAAAAAAAAAAACTAGTTAGGAGGTGAACTCAATGGGTTGCATTGTCTTGCTATTCTCCTTGAGTCATTCCTCAAGTTATTAGCTTGTGGATTGGCAAACTAATGCTGAGAGCTAACAGGCAGCACCTGCTAATGCCCCATGATATGCACCTTCAGGACACCTGTTACCTACAGGCTTGCCTTGAGCTCATGCTTTTTATTCAGCATCTATATCCCAGGACACTATATACAATAGCCAGCTGACTTACTGCATAATTCTCCCATCCAAGAAGAAAGTAGAAACAAAATATAGACCACAGTCCACTCACTTGAACCTTATTTCCTGGCACAGTTGCCACATGGGCCAGCCGTGTCAAAACCTATATCCCAAGGCTGCTCCTTGATAATTGTTCCTGTGCTGGAGTCCTTTTCAACACTTATTTGTTAACAGTATATTGAGCCAACATCATGAGGGCTAAAAATTAAACAAACAAAAAAACATAACTGCTACTCAATAGTGACCCCAGATTAAAAGACTTCAATCCTAGAGAATGTTATATAAGCACAGAAATCATAAAACTGGTGGCATAGCTGCTTAGAAAGTCAATCTGAGTTGATAAAAGGGACAAGTAGAACTGGCAAGTGAACCATTGGAAATGTATTTCCTGATCTGAGAGGAAGATAAAACCTAGAGATAGTTAAGTGTTGTATATATGGGGATTAGAGCTTCAACAATAGATAAAATAGATTTAAAAACAAGAAAGAAAGCATATAGAGAGAATATAAATTATAGAACATAAGTTTTTTACTAATACATAGTTCAGGAAAAGTAGAAATACTATGAATTGGTAAGAGAAAATACAAGTGGCCAAAATCACGGTGCCTGATTAGGTTATTAAATGTTTGCCACTCTTTTCATATGGCCTGATTTAAATTTCCTCTGATGTATTGGTATTAAATAGAAGCTAGAAGGCAATGACATAGAAAATCATAAGAAAGTATTTCATTTTTATTAGTATTTTATTTAAATGTGTTAGTGAGAATCTACACGGTAAAAATCTTGTTTGGCTGAATACCATAATGTATCTTTTAATCCAACTTTTGGCTCAAACTCAGATTGATTTATTATTTAAAAGGCAACCCTTCTTTAAAACTGAAAGATTTTTGCTATACTAGGGATTTGAACCTAGTGCTACTTGCATGCTTGGCAAAGGCTCTACTGATCTGCACCTCTAGCTCCTTTTTTATTTTTTATTTTGGGCACAATGTCACTAAGTTTTACAGGCTGCCTCTAACCTCTAATTTGCAGTCCTCCTACCTTGACCTCCCAAGTCACTGGAACTACAGGTGTGCATCATAGTGCCCAGCTGAAAGTTTTCTGTATGATACTTCTCCACTTCCTTTCTCTCAATTTTTTTTCTATTGTTGCAAAATATAAAAACAAAATTTTTACCATTTAAACCATTTGAAGTGTAGAGTTCAATGGCATCAAATATGTTCTTAATGTTATGCATGGACTGTTGTTGCATTATTGGGTACTGTTGAGTCAGATCTGACACATAATGACCCTATGTACAGCAGAACAAAACACTATCCAACACTGCCATGCACAAAATCTTTTTATGTTTGAGCCCATTGTTGCAGTCACTGTGTTTCTTCTTGTTTTGAGTAAAGCTCATCAGCAAAACAGATCCTGGGGGCCTTACTCTTTTTCTACCATTAAAATCGACTCTACTTTGAGGAGGAAATTCTTCCCCAGTTGTTTACTGAATGCCTTTCAGGCTGGGGGGACGGTGCTCATTTTCCAACACAATATTTGACAGTGCTTCTCTCCTATTCATAGAGTTTTCATTGGTTAATTCTTTTGGGAGTGGACTACCAGGTCCTACTCCCTAGACTGTCTTAGTCTGGATGCTCAGCTCAAACCTGTCCACATGTGTGGCCCTGCAATTATCTGAAATACCAGTGGCATAGCTTTTAGCATCACAGCAACATGCAAGCCCCTACAGCATGACAAGCAGACAGACATGTGGGGGATGCATGTATTACCCCCATTGATATCCACAGCACTTTTCATATTATAAAACTGAAACTATGTACACACTAAACAATAATTCCAATTTTCTCCTTCTACAAATCCATAAACAACCTTCTCCTTTCTGTTTCTATAATTTTGACAACTCTTAAGTATTTCATATATGGGCAATCATATTTTGTTGTTGTTGTAGTGTGGCAATCATATAGTATTTGTTTTTTAGCTCCTGACTTATTTCACTTAGCCTAATGTCCTCAAAGTTCATCCATGTTGGAGCACATGCCAGAATTTCCCTTCTTTTTAAGGCTGAATAATATTTCTTTCTATGTATTTAACTATATTTTACTTGTCATTCTTAATTGATGGACACTTGGATTGACTTCATGTTTTTACTATTATTAATAGTGATGCTATGAACATGCTTGTACAAGTATGTCTTCAAAGCCCTCTTTCAATTTTTTTTGTTATATAGGCAGAGACAGAATTACTTGTTTATACAGTGATTCTGTTTTAATTGAGTAATCTTCTACTGCTGTCCATTGTGGCTACATCATTTTACATGCCCAGCAACAGTGCAGAAATCTTCTGATTTGTCTACTTGTCACTAACACTTTGTACATTCTTTTTTTCTTAAATAGTAGCCATCCCAAATGGGTGTGAAGTGGTATCACATTGTAATTTCTATCTGCATTTCCCTAATAGTGTTATTAGGCATCTTTTTATGTGCTTAATATCTATTTTTATATATTTGTAAAAATGTCTCCTTTAAGTCCTGCCACAGTCCAGCTGCAGCCTAGATAGAATCCAGGGTCTCCCAATGGTGGATGAGGAGTCGGCAGTGGGTAACAAACACAGTAGCTCAGAGGCAGTGTGATCTTGTTCCGTTTATTTCCAGATTATCCAGCCTTTTCATACAGAATTACCATTCACTAAATCTTATGAAAGGTCAGGAAAAGACAAGGAAGTTGGTTGCATTGATGGAATCACCTGATCAATTGTCACATGAGTGTCAGGTGGTAATCAATCAAAGTGGAAGAGGAACTCAGAGACAAAGTGTGATTATTTTAAAGAAATAAATCAAGGCGACCTGAGCATCTGCATTTCCTGTAACAATTGACTATTCTTAACTTTTATGCAGGAATTTAGGGCGGTTAACTGCCACCTGTGTGTCACCCCATTGAGTCTGTTGTTATGAAGAATGGGTACTTTTGCTTACTGTAGAGCTGTCTGTACAAAGGCTTTTGTTTAAGGAGTTTACTAAGCTGTTGTACACAGGGTCGCTATGAGTTGGATACTGACTGGAAGACACCTAACAACAACAACATAGCAGGTAATGTCATCTGTGAAGAAAGATAATTTTAGTTTTTCATTTCCAAACTGAATGCTTTTTTTCCTTCCCTAATTACTCTGTCTGGGGCTGGAATTTAGCTCAGTTGGTAGAGCACTGTGCTGCAGTCTCTGAGGTCCCACATTCAATTCCCAGCACCGCCAAAATGGGAGAAGTGCCTGGCAATCCACTTTCAAGGCAATCCTGAAACAGTCAGCCATTGAAAACCCTCTGAGGGGTGCTATGAGTCCGATACCGACTTGAGGGCACCTAACAACAACAACAACAATTACTCTGTCTAGAACTTCCAGGACTGTGTTAAATAGAATTAGCAAAAGTGGGCATCTTGTGTTGTTTTTGACTTTAGAGGAAGAGCTTTTAGACTTTCAAAATTAAGTAGAATAATTAAAGTGTTTTCATAAGTAGCCTTTATTATGGTGAGGGAGTTTCCTTCTGTTCCTAGTTTTTCAGTTTTTATTATGAAAGGATGTTGAATTTTGTTAAATACCTTTTCTTTATCAAGATGATCATGTTTTGTTTTTCTTCTTTCTATTAAAGTGGTCAATGCATTACATTAATTTTTGCATGTTGAACTATTCCTACATTCCCATAATCAACCTCATTTGATTATGGAGTATAATCCTTCTAATATGCTTCTCAATTTGGTCTACTAGTATTTTGTTAAGGGTTTTTTATGTAAATATTCATAAGCAATATTGGTGTAGAATTTCTGTTAGTGTCTTTGTCTAGCTTTGATACCAGAGTAATGCTGATCTCATACAATGAGTTATGAAGTTTTTCATCTTCTTTAATTTTTTGGAAATTTTGAGAAAAACTGATATTAGTTCTTTAAATGTTTGGTAGAATTTACCCACAAATTCAGTAGGTCTAGGTATTTTCTTTGTCAGGAAATTATTTGATTCCTGATTAAATATGCTTACTAATTATAGGTCTATCCAACTTTTCTATGTAAGATTTAGTGTTGGTAAATTTTTTATTTCTAGAATTTTTTCCATATTACATAATCAACTGGGCATACAATTATTTATAGTGGTCCTTTAAAATTCTTTCTATTTCGGTATAATTTGTAGTGATATCCTTATTTCCATGTTTGACTTTAAGAATTTGCATCTTCTTTTTTCCCTTGGTCCACTCTCAGTTATCCAGTTCATCATTGTCAC
>VMDO01019121.1:0-40436 GCA_007922755.1 Pedetes capensis | reverse complement strand
TGCACCTCACCAGAAATAACACATCTGTCTCTTTATGTGTGGGTGTGTGTATTTCAAATATACTATTTACCCTGTGTGGACAGATATTACAGCATATGAATCAGTGTCCTTTGCCCTACCTTTTTCTTTTAAGAACACATCCTGGAGATCAGTCCACATCATTGTATAGAGAAACTCCTTGTTCTATTTTATAGCACTGTGCATTCCACTAGAAAAATGGCTAGTCAGGTCCCTTTGCTGGATATGGGAGTTTTTACAATCCTTACCATCAACACAATGGCTGGAATGAGTAACAACATACAAACTTATTTTGCACTTGAACAGGAAAAGCTTCTACATGAAACATTATTTTTAAAACGAGTGTATTTTTTAATTGACACATTGTAGTTGCACGTATTTATGGGGTACAGTGTGTCATTTCAATATATGTATACAATCTGCAATGATGTATCATACATTCTTAGCAGTGAAGTGCCAGATCAAAAGGCATTCACATTAGGGTTTTGAGATTGCCAAACCTCCCTCTCTTAACATTGAACCAATTTGTACTTCCAGGAGAAATTTATGAGAGGGACCCAGGGACTTTTAAAAAGCAGACATGCTGAGATTTGCTTCATAATAACCTTGGGCTGTGAGAATGGAGAGTGGCTGAGTTTTATGGAAAACACGACTAGCCTTGCCTTAGTTAACTGTTGAAATTTAGTTGTACTGGTGGATATGTGGAAAAGGCTCGTTAAATTACTCTCTTCACTTTTGTAATGTTTGAAATTTTCCATGATAGAAAAGGAAGGAGGAGAAAAAGCAGACAAAGCCAGAAACTTGATACCAAGCATGCAGCTCTGGTTAACAGGTCTGACCAGTTAGGAGTGCCAGCTTGTCTCCAGAGGCCTCTGCCCCCAGCCTGCAGATGGCCCTGTTGGGTTAAGAAAGAAGGACCAGTGGATGACCAAGGGCAATTTTAAATGCAGCTTCCCAGACCCCACTCAATTCTAATCCTTGAACCCTATCCTGAGAATGCAGTGATTTTTCTGGCACCCTCAGGGATGGAGAGGTCCCCCTTTCACAGTCTGCACTCATCCTGAAAAGTCAGATCAAGTCAATGTGCCCTCCCCAGTGTAAATGACCAGGCGCTAATGAGGATGACCTGTATGGCATGTTACAGCTGATAATGCCTCCTTTCATCTGTGTACAATCTCACCAGACTATCATGATATCCTTGGAAGCTGGCAGTCGTATTGCTCCTCTTGTATAGATGAAGCAACTGAGACTCAGAGAGAGGAAGTGATTTGCCCAGGGCCACCTAGAAAGTGGTATGCACAGGGCCCCAGAGTAAGGGGAAGACTGGTACCAACATCAGCTGATCCACAGGTCAGTGTTTGCCATGGGGTAGTCCTAACACCATGCCCTTCAGGGATCATGCCCCACTCCACCCCACATCCCATCTGTCACCTCAGAGCCATCAGTACAGGGCCTGGGTCTGGCTGGCTATCGTCGTAGGTATCCCAATGCATTGTTGTTGTTGTTGCTGTTGTTGTTGTTGTTGTTGTTGCAGTACTGGAGGTTGAACCCAGGGCCTCATGCTTGCATACTTTGCAAGTGCTGTATCACTGAGCTGCACCCTCAGTCCATTTTTTTTTTTTTTTACTTTTTTTTTTGTTGAGAAGGGTCTCGCTAAATTATGCAGACTGCCTCTGATCTCGAACTTGTGATCCTCTTGCCTCCGCCTCCCAAATCCCTGGGATTACAGGTGTGGTCACCACACCTGGCAATAACCCAGTGCATACTAACCTTGACTTCAGACCCTCCTATAGAGGAGGAAAACCTCAGCTCCCAGCACCATGCTTAACATATATTACCACTACTCCGTCCAACCTAGTAGCCACTGGCCACATGTGACTATTTAAATTTAATTAAAATTAAGAATTCATTCCTCTGTCACAGTTGCCACATTTGACGTGCACATGTTTCTTATGGCTACCATATTACAGAATATTTCCATCATTGCAGAAACTTCTGTCAGCACTGTATCCAAGACGGAATAAAGTCATTTCTCATTTTCTTAAATGAAAACTAAGGTCCTATTACTCAGACTTGCATACATCCCCTCCAACAAGAGCAAGGCAGTATTGTCTGCAAGCCCCCAAAACAAGAGACTCTCATTGGCCTGCCCAATGCCAGCATCCTGAATGGGTCCCCTGCCCTCCAAGTCTAGCCCTAGGGGAAATGGTGTGGCTGGGTGGAAACACAGAGCACAGTCTGGAGCCAGAGTCATTGGGCTGAATATTATCTCTTCATTGTGCATTTTGAAGCCTTGTGCAGGCAAGACACTGTCTTCTCTGGCTGTTTTTCCATCTGCAAAAGGAAGATAACTCTTCTTATCCTGCAGGGCTGTTGCCAGCTTCAGACTGGAAACAAGGCATGTAAATGGGAGGCACCCAGTGGACCCTGGTACACAGCCTCTCTACAGAGGTGGCCTGGCAGAGCTGGAACGCGCGTGCTCACAGGCTTCGGAGACAGCCAGCCTGGTCCAGATCTGGTTGTTGCCACTTGGGGGCAGTTACTTGGGTTCTCTGAGTCTGTTTTCTCGACTGTAAGATAGGGAGGAATTCTCTTCCTGGTGGGACTGCCAGATGGGTGAGAAGTGGTAAGCATTCGAAGTGCTTCACATAGTACCTGGCACACAGTAGGGAAGTCGTAGAAGAGCCATCGCTGCTGCTGTTGTCACCTATAGTGAGCATACAGCTGTTTCCCAAGGACTGGCTTGCGACTGCGTCCACGACCCCGCAGGGACAACCATCCCCTCGCCTTCTCCAGACTCTCTGACACCGAGAAGCGGCTTTCTGTCGTGGTCCCCTGGTCCCTGGCTTCGCGCCAGCCAGTGCAGAGGGTCTGGGCTACACAGTACCAAGCAGCCTTCTGCAGCCGTCACCCTGGCAACAGGGGCGGTGCCAGGCGCGAGCCCCGCCCAGCCAGCGCGCCCAGGGAGGGGCTTGCGTGACTCTGGCTCCTCTGTGTCTCCGTGTGTGTGTCCCTTCTGATTCCCTCCCAGCTGACGCTAGCCGGTTTCTGGCACCTTGTATTCATTCTCATTCTCTCTCATTCTCTTTCATTCTCCCTCTCTCCCTCCCCCCCTCTCTCCCTCTCTCTCCCTCTGCCTCCTCCACTCAGCCAAGGTCTCCTACCAAAGACATCCGTCCTTCCTTTATTAACCCTTATGGAGCAGATCGGCTAGCACCCATCACCATTCTGACCATAGAAGAGGAGGAGGTGGGTATCACCATTTTACTGATGAGAAAACTGAGGCCCAAAGAAATGATAGGGACTGCGTGGACCACAGGATTCAAACAGCCTGGCTGACTCCAGAGTCCACCAGCAGCTCTGCCCGGGTTTAGCCTTACTCGCCAAGGCTCCGGGGGAATCAGCCCAGAATGGGGCTGTTTCTCAAGTCCTAGCACTGTCTCAGCCCTGGTAAATGGGCTGCTGGTGCTGCAGTGCCAAGAGCGGATCTAGGATCAGGATTGGCTGAATTTAGCACTTTGCCATGACACTGACAAGCTGTGTGACCTTGAGCAAACCAGTTAACTTCTCAGGGCCTTGTTTTCCCATTGCAAAATGGAATAGGAATAGACATTCATGGAGCTTAGTGCTTCCCACTGCTGTGTGTCAGCCTGTCATGCTAAGAGGGCTTATGTGTTGCTGTGATACTGAAGACTGTGCCACTGGTATTTCAGATACCAGCAGGGCCACCCGTGGTGGACAGGTTTCATCTGAGCTTCAAAACTAAGGCAGACTAGGGAGAAGGACCCAGCAGCCCACTCCCGAAACAATTAGTCATGGAAATCTCTATGAATAGCAGAGAAGCACTATCAAATATAGTGCTGTAAAATGAGCACCCTCCCCAGCCTGGAAGGCATTCCAGAAACAACTAGGGAAGAGTTGCCTCCTGAAAGTAGAGTTGACCTTAATGATGGGAATGCAGTAAAGCCCTTGGGACCTCCTTTTGCTGATGTGGCACAACTCAAAATGAGAAGAAACACAGTGACGCCAACAATGGGCTCAAGCATAAAAAGACTGAGTGCATGGCACAGTGTAGGGTAGTGTTTCTTTTCTGTGTACATAAGGTCTCTATGAGTTAGACCCAACTTGATGGCACCTAGCAAAGTGTTTCTCATGAATTGTTTCCTTGCATCTCTGCTACCACCTTTGGAAGTAGCTTCCCATTTTGCAGAGGGAACTGAGGCACAGAGACCTAGCGTGGCTTGCCTAATTTCCTGTAAACATTTTCCAAGCATTTGCCATGTGTACTATCCCAAGTCAGCCAGGTTTTTACACTCCATCTCCAGCCATCTCAGGGATACTCTGCCTAACACAGAGAAGCAAAGCATGGCAACCCCTGAGGCTTCCATGAAGCAAATTACATCTGCTTGCAGCTTTCAGGGGAGTGAAGTACACACTGGCTGGGAAGGCACCAGATGAAATGACTGGGGCCCTTTGGGTCATTTCTCCCTCCACCTTTCACCATTCCCTCTCTCCAAAAGGAAGCACAGAATATGGGCTGACGTTTTGAGAAAATAAGAGTTAGTTAATGATGATGATGGGGGCTGGGGTTGAGCTCAATTGGTAGAGTGCTGCTCTGCACTCTCTGAGGCCCTGGGTTCCATCCTCAGCGCTGTAAAAATGAGAGAAGGACCTGGCAGCCCACTTCCAAAGCAATCTGAAAACAATCAGCCATTGAAAACCCTATGAACAGCAGAGAAGCACTGACATAGTGCCAGGCATGGCAGAGTGTCAGGGAGTGTTTCATTCTGTTGTACATAGGGTCACTATGAGTTGGACCCAACTTGACGGCACCTAACAACAACAACATAGATGATGATACTGTCAACCAGGAAGATCTTCCTCTACGTAAGAGGAAAGGGTATGGTCCTTCACACGCTAGGGAGTTAGCACTGGACATCCATCTGGAGATTCCAGTCTCCCACCATGATCCAAAAGCAGAAACTCAGCTCCACCACCCCATCAGTACCCCAACTCAGACTGATAAACCAGCTCCCTGAGTAGGAAGCAGTCAGCAGAAAGCAGAGTGGTTGGGAGAGAGAACTTCCCCACAGCACCTGTGCCAAATCCAAATAACTGCCATTCCCTCCCACGAAGAAGTCAGACGGATGTTGCCTCCATGCCTTCCAGATGTTCAGTAAAAGGCAAAGAACAGCCAGAATGCGGCTAGGCCTCCCTCTACCTGGGGCTCTGAGTTAGAGTGGATCTTGATCAGTCCCAACAAGAGATTAATATTCACAGCTTTGCTGCCCAGTGGTCCCTGAAGGATCAGGTGCATTTAAATGGGAAGAGATCAAAATTCATTAATGCTTAATTTCCAGCCGCATCCTCTGACTGAGGACGTTTTCTCTTTATGTTTTCAATCCTATCCTCCTCCCAGTGTTAAGATAGAAGTTAGAGAACTGAGGCCCAGCCTGGAAACTTCTAAGTCTTTCCCAGACCTCAGAACCATCCTTACCATGTATTCTCTCTACAAACCACCAGTCTGGCCAGGCACGGTGGCTCATGCCTGTAATCAGCAACTTGGGAGGTAGAGGCAAGAGGATTGTGAGTTCGAGGTCAGAGGCAGCCTGCATAACTTAGTGAGACCCTGACTCAAGATAGAAAGTTAAAAATGGACTGGGGAATACAGCTCAGTGGCAGAGCACATGCAAAATGAATGTGAGGTCCTGGGTTCAACTTCCCAGGACAAAAACAAAACAAAACAAAACAAAAAACAGTCATCTATTTATTTAATACATTTCTTTAAATCACCTCTGTTTTTCATGGGATGCTTTATGGTACTATCATAAAGCCCCAAATCACCTGCCACTAATGAGAGGAAACTGTAAAAATAAACACAGCCAAACACAAAATAATGTCATTAAGTTCTACCAAGATTCTGAGAGCTGCTTTCTTTTTAATAAAAGGAGTTTGATGAGGATTAGAGGAAGTTTGAAGATATACTGGCACCTAGCCAAGACTTTCTCTGTAAGGTAATCAGAAGGAGGACTGGAAAGGACAGAGCTATCTCTGGATGAGTCATTATGACTTAGTTCTGTCTCTGTAGCCCACCTAAGATCATGATAGAATATACTATCAATAGTTCTGTTCTTTGCTTCAGGAAACAGTGATTGATTCAACCTGTTACTTCACAAAAAGGATACCTGAACAGACACATTGGCCTCATGGCGATACAAGAACTTGGGTCTCCGGGCAGCCTGGCCACAACTCAGCTCTTTTGCCCATGGTTCTTCATATACAAGGCCTTTCTGCCCTGTTATCATGAAGGGCAGTTAGCAGAGAACCAGCACCAAGATGGTTCTATACGTATATGTATATGAGACACAGTTGCCTAAGCTGGCCTCAAATTCCTTGGCTCAAGCAGTCTTCCTCCTGCCTTCCGATTACCTGGAACTACAAATGCATGCCACCACACCAAGCCTCACAAATATTTTTAAATGAGTAAGTTAAATGCTGTACATGGTAAGGTGAATAATGACCCCCCAAAAGATATCCAGCTCTTAAGCCCTGGAACCTGCAAATGCTTTCCTGAGAGGCAATAAAGGACTTTGCAGATGTGATTGAATTAAAGATTTGTGATGCGGATATTATCCTGGATTATCCAGGTGGACCCTAAATGCAAATGACAAGTGTCTTCACGGGACAGAGAAGGAGGAGATTCGGCACAGAAGAGAAGGCTGTGGGGCCACAGAGGCAGAGACTGGTGATGTGGCTACAAGCCAAGGAATCAGCAGCCATCAGAAACTGGAAGAGATCAGGAGCAGATTCTCCCCATGAGCCTCTAGAAGGAACACAGCTCTGTCAATGCCTTGATTTTGGCTCAATGGCATTGATTTCTGATTCTTTGCTTCCAGAACTGGAAGAGAATAAATGTGTGTTGTTTTAAGTCAGCAGGCCTAAGGTAACTTGCTCCAGAAGCCACTGGAAACTGCTACAAAGTCCACTGTAACACCCTGAATACTCTAAAGAATCATAGAGTACTGTCTAAGAGGCAAGTGGTATAAAAAGTACACAGCTGTTCCCTAGCATAGCATTTAATGATCACCTACTATATCTGCATGAGAGAGTAGAAGAACTGAAATAGATATATGTATACAATAGGACCCTTGCCCTCAAGAAACTCTCAATGTGGTGAGAGGATAATCTATATCTAAATAAAAAGATTATTAGCAATATGAGATGGACTAATTCTCCATCTGGACTCAGAAACACACACTTTAAAAGATTATATGTGGGGATATTTATCACAGCATTGTTTATAAAACTGAAAACTTGGATATAACATAAAGCAAGAGGGATTGGTTAAATAATCTTGGCACATAAAGCAAGAGGGATTGGCTAAATAATCTTGGCACATCTATGCAATAAACTCCTATGCAGTTTAAAATTTGTGTTACTTAAGAATAGTCCGTGGCCTTGAAGAATGCCCATAGTATATAGTTAAATGATAAAAGTAGGTTATAAAAATAGGATTATGGTTTAGTTCTTCCAAAACACAGCTATTACACAGCAAAGAAAAGACTGAAGAATTCACATTTAAAAGTTAATGACAGTTACAGCTGGGCCTGGTGGCATACGCCTGTAATCCTAGTGATTTGGGAGGCAGAGGCAGGAGGATTGAAAGTTCAAGACCAGAGGCAGTCTGCATAATTTAGCGAGACCCTGGCTCAATAAAGTAAAACTATGGGCTGAGGGTGCAGCTCAGTGGTACAGCACTTGCAAAGCATGCAAGCGCAAGGCCCTGGGTTCAACCCCCAATGCCGCAAAAAATAAAAATAAAGATAAAAATTTTAAAAAGTTAATGACAGTTACCTTCAGGTGGTAGGATTATAGATCAATTCATTTCATTAATAAATATTTCCTGAGCACCTATGTGCTTCTCCAGGGGTTGGCACACTTTTTCCATAAGGGTCCAGAAAGTAAATATTTTAAGCTTTGTGACCATATAATCTCTGTTGTAACTACTCAGTTCTGCACTTATAGAAAAAGAGTAGTCAGTGCACATAGCTGTTTTAATAAAATTTCATTTATAAAAACAGGCAATGGGCCAGATTTGGGCTGTGAACCATAGATTGCCAACACCTGTACTAACTGCTGTGTTTTTCTACACTTTACAAACCTTTTATGTAACAGACATTATTCCTATAACATGAGGAGAGGCAGCAAATTTTTTTAATTACTCCTGGGAAGGCAATAGTTGGGCACAGTAGGGTAGCATCTCCTGTAGGGTGACATCCTCAAATATCCCTCAGGGTTAAGCAGGTAAAAAATGTGATTAGAGACCTGTGTAAAGCAATATGAAGAACAAAAGACCAGACAGAATGCATTCAAATTCACTTAAAGTTAAAGCATTAACTGCTCAAATGTAAATCATCTGTAAGCCTTCAGTTTATGACTCCAGGAAACCTTCCCAGCAAATATGGCTTTAGCTGGTGCCAGCCCTGCTGGACTCAAACCCAGAGCAGAGTGGCTTCCACTGTCTCAAAGCATCTCTGTCTGGACCTCATTAACTCACACTGGAATGCCCAGCCCATACCAGAGCGGCTGAGCTTCACTGGGAAGCTGCCCCAGGCCATGTGTTCATTCACCTGGCGGTAATAGGGCACAGGATGAATTTTCTTGAGCTTCTGATGAGAATGCCACATGCAAGACTATCCAAGGCTACAGTGGAGTTCAAATATTTTATGCATATTGCAGCTACTGCTCCCAGGGGCTTGCCAGGAGATGGAAAGTCACTACGGGCAGGCAGAGTGATTTATGCTTCTGAAAGCCACGTGAGTTATGAACCATGACCTCATCCTAGCAGCTTTGCAAATTCTTGCCAATTGATTTTTGGAAAGGAGAGAAAGAGAAACAAGAAGGATCTGATTTCGGGCCTGTGTGTGCCTATGTGCTGTTTTGTTTTTAATCTCATAAAACTCCACAAAGATTTTCAAAGAGAACCTCAAGCCATTCCATAACAGGAACAGGGGTTAGATTTTTGGAGAGGTCAGTGAGTGGCATCTGGTTATTTGAGTGAGTGTCATTTTTACAGTGCATATTAATCTAGTCCTTACAGTTACCATTGTCAAATCTTGTTGTCAATCAGTGACCTTCAAAATAAATACTTCAGGAGACCCTCTTTGCCTCTGGAGATAGAGTGAAGCAATACATAACAGAAAGGACCCAGATAAGTACCTTCTCAAATGCTGAGTCCAGCAAACTTTGGGGAAAAGCCACAGAAAAAATTACAAAGTCATCCCATTTGTCTAGTGGCTTAATAACAGGCTATAAAGTTCAGAGAAGATAAGGTCAGAATATGCACATGCCATGGTCTGTGTTAGGCAGCTTTTCATTACTGTAACAAATATCTAAGATAAGTCAACTTAAAAAGAAGAAAGGTTTATTTGGGCTCACAGTTTTGAGGTTTCAGTCCATCGTCACTTGGCCTATTGTGTTCAGGCTATGGTGATAGTACATCATGCAGGTACAGAGGAAATTGCTCATCTCATGGAATCCAGGAAGCAAAGGGAGAAACAGGTATGGGCCAGGGTCCCAATGTCCCCTTCAATGACACAACAAACTATCCTCCTTCCACAGCCTTTAGGACTCACCTCCTAAAGGCTGCACCACCTCCCAATAGTGCCACAAACTGGGAAGCAAGGCTTTAACACATAGGTCTTTGGGGAACAGTCAAGATCTAAATTATAGCAGGCTATTTCATACTCAAATGCAGACAAGAAAAAGTTAGTTCCAGCCCTGCCTCAAATAGTAACTGCATCTGTAAATCAGAATTTTTGATACCTACCTGAGAATTCAAATTAGCAAAGTCAAATTAGGGTTATACATATACCTATATATGTATATGTGTGTATGAAAAACATTTATACACACATATACATATACATAGATACATATAGATATATATACATATGAAAAAATTCTGTAAAGAATAAAAAGTTGTTGCTGGGCATGGTGGCGCACACCTGTAATCCCAGCAACTCAGGAGGCAGAGGCAAGAGGATCTCAAGTTCGAGACCAGAGGCAGTCTGCATAATTTAGTGAGATCTTGTCTCAAAAAACAGTAAAAAAAAAAAAAAAAAAAAAAAAAAAAATGAGCTGGGGGTGCAGCTCAGTGGTCCAGCATTTGCAAAGCCTGCAAGTACAATGCCCTGGGTTCAACCCCCAGTACCGCAAAAATAAATAAATAAATAATAAAAAGCTACTCAAATGGGTGTGATTCTTCTTCTTGGTATGCTTCCTGTTACTTTGTAAGAATCTATCACCTGCAAATAGCACAAAGATTTGCTTTCGCGCTCACTGACTACAATACTGACACAAAGTGAACCACAGAAAAAGCTTTACGGTTCCCTTCATAGACACCTTTCCTGATGTTGCAGCAAATTTCAATGGTCAGGCTGGAGCCTAATCACTCACACTCGGGTTCTGAGGGAGCACTTACTACCCTAACATAAATCCATTTGTCCGGCTAACGTAATCTGGAATTCTCTGCCAAGCTCCTATTTCATGTCTTGGGTCCTGTTACCAACGAGAGAAAATGCTCGTGTTTATTGGCTTGTCACTTGGCAGCAAGTATAGCGGGTTCTTTCCGTTCCCTGCTTGGGCAATAATTCTTTGTGATACTTTACAGAAATGGTTTCATTGCTCTAGGTCAGTCGGTCAGTACATTGATTTTGTGGTCCTACTATGAACCAAGCCATGGACCTCAAATTCCACAGAAGGTGGAGAAGTTGGATTGAGGTTCATCCCAGCATTAACAGCCTATTGACAAACCAAGTGGGCAATTTCTCAGTCACACCTCCATGCCCCATTTTGGTCTAAATCGGGTTTTATGCTCAATAGTCTGCAGGAATCACCTTCCAGCCAAGGTGTCCATCATCAGCACAATCCCATGGACATGAACTCCAACCTCCCAGGCCTTCCCTTTCTTCTTCCCTGGCCTCTGGTCATTTCTGCCCAGCACCAAACTTTCTTGCCCAGTACAGTCTGCTCTGTCGAGAACACAATGAGAAGTCAGGTGCTGTGGCAAATGCCTGTAATCCTAGCACCTTGGGAGGCAGTGGCAGGAGGATCTCAAATTCAAGATTAGAGGCAGCCTGCGTAATTTAGCAAGACCTTGACTCAAGATAAAAAATAAAAATGGGCTGATGGTGCAGCCTAGTGGTGGAGCACTTGCAAAGTATTTGCAAGGCCCTGGGTTCAACCCCCAAGTAAAAAATAAATAAATAAATAAAACCACAATGACAACACATTCCAGCTCCTCCTGCACTCCCTTCCCTTTGACTGTCTTACAGTCACCCTTTGAATGAGGGAGGTTGCTGGGGGTTGGCTTACTGGGGAAATTAATAATAGTTAAAATGCTAGTGCATTTTGCATTCCAGTTTCCAGGGCCGAGCCTTTTGTGCTCTAAAAGTACTCCATAATAGGAAATATATAAGATGTCAACAAGGAATACAGCAAGGGCACAAGTGCCAATGGCCTCATTCCCTTTCACTGTCTTTGAAAGGTCAGGGACAACGTGCAAAATCCAGTCATTATAGCGCTCTGCCTCAAGGCATTAACTTCATACCCCCAAAAAGGAGTACATAATGATGCAGTAAGGCTGATAGAAATGGAGGTGGTCAGGCCTGGATCCCACTTTCAGAAATTCTAGAGACCTCAGTGATCCTCACAGCCAGCATTTCCTCCTGGGGGGTTACAGGAAGCCCTGTGGCCATGAGATGATGTCCCTCATTCCCACCTTCATCCCCCTCAGCTGTCAGCCCCCAAACTCTGCCACCACTCCCTATCTGAGCCAAAAACACCTCTGTTCCCATGTGACTCCCCTATACTCACAAGCTAGTTAGACCAGAGACATACGGGCTGTGAAATAAACCCAGCTACTGCTTACTGAGTACCGATTCTTTGCCAGGGTCTACATATGTTATTTCTAAGTTTCCCTGCAATAAAGATAATGCCATTGCCATTTTTAAGGTGAAGCTGACGTTCAGAGAGATTAAGTGACTCGCCCAGGGCCATACCCTCATTTTTGCTCTCCTGCCACGCATCTCCATCCATAAGAACCCATACGACAAGAGAAACACTTTCTACAAGCTGGAGCCTGCTCTCTGCCTTGATTTCCCCTTCTACAGAGGACAAGAATGTGGGATTGTGGCAGCTACCAGAGAAATGGGAAAAGGGATCAGTAGGCTCAAGAGTTTATTGCTCCCCAATCAGCTGCAAAACCCATCACACGCCTCACCTCGTTTAATGCTGACCACAAACCCACATGACCTTATGGCTGAGGAAACTGAGACTCAGTTAAGGGGCTCCCCAAGCTGCCTGGCTCACATGTGAGCCCCGAACTGGGCAAGTCCAGACCAAGACCTCCCCATCCTGCAGATCTTAGCTGCCTTGCCTGGTTGGTGCAGCTGATTCCCTGAGTCTGGGGGAAAAATCATTAGCCTGATGTACCCTGACCAGGAAGATTCCAGGCAGAACAATTCGTGAGAGAGGGAAGAGAGAAATAACAATGTGCTCTCAGCAAGGAGTGTTCACATAGCTCCTTCTGCGCTGCAGGAACTGGCCACACTCTAGGCCAGGTGTTTCCACGCATCCATCCAGCATGCTGGTCTCTAGAGAGATGTGACAGCTCCAGGAGAAAGGAATACAGCCAGGGCTTCAGCCACCAAGGACGGTGTAAACATAGGCCACTGCTCGAATGGGGGCCCAGCCCCTGGGAACTTATCACCCTGCTCTGCTTCTCCCTCCCACCCTGCAAGGCCCCTCTTTCAAAACCCATTTCTCTGTGTTTGGGAATGAAAGGCCTCCACCCTTACCTTCGATCCCCCTGACTGTCTCCAGAGCCAGAGGGGCTGCGGCACTGCTGGTTTTCTTCCTCAGAAGCCAGTGGGGTAATTGCTCACGGGTCCAGTTTAGCTCTCATGCCCAAGTGAGCCTCCGCCTTGTGTTTCAGAGAAGTCCTTGCTAATCATTAAGGGCCATAAGCCTGGGGAGGGAGGAAATGCCTGCTCCTCCTCCAGAATCATAGACTTTTATCCCAGAGGATGGCCAAATGATAACTAGGAAAAGAAAACACCCCAGAGAAATCATCAAGCCCAGCATTTCTCTGCACCGGGCAAACAACAAGCAGAGGAATCTGGGGTACAATCACCAGCAATTTTACAGGCAGGGCCTCCCAGGGTTCAGGCAGAAAAGCAATAAATAGGAAGTCTCACTTGTCATTTCCTTGGGCCATGGAAACATGTTTTTAGGATAGTTTGCTCCTAGTCGTCTCATCTGGGAGACAGGGTGAAGCCAGATTTGTCAAATAGCTACTTTGGCAAAGGTGATACCCATTCCTAATTATACCTTACAACCACATAATACATGATGCCTTTCAAAACCCTCTTCCATCTATTATTTATGAGAGCCCACAGGGCCTCCAATTTACGATGGAGAACCTGAGATGTCGGGAGCCTGGGACCTGGAGCCGGTGTCCAGTTTCCTAGACCACCATCAACCCTCTCCCCAGTGCCCCACACTCCTCCCAGGGCTGTTAGTCAAGTGCCTATGTGGGAGCAATCCAGCTTGCTATGCCACAGCACTTTATAGTTTGTAATCCTTCTCCAAATCTGAGAGGATGCTGGAGAAAGATGGAATGGACTCTGTGTAGTGACGTGAGCCAGGCAGCACACACAGCATGGTTATTTCAGTGAGAGAACTGAGGCTCATAAGCCCGTCAAACATGTGCCAAGGCCCCAATGAGTTGTGAGCCCCAACCTAGGACTTCTGATGCTTGGTGTGGCAGTTTAGCTGCATGAATGACCCCACTACTTCAGTCCCTCCTTGGACCTCTAACTTTACCGCATGCCAAAGCCCTGAATCTGAGCTAGCCTAAGATGTGCTTTGCCCAGCACAATGCAGTGCCCACGTTTCCATTTGTATGGGGGATCTAGATTTAAAAAAAAGAGAAGGGGAATCTCTGGGAAGAGGAAGGGGACCAGTGGGAGGGGAAAGGGGGACAAGAGGGTAATGCAGGTAATGACTATGATCAAAGTAC
Source organism: Pedetes capensis (assembly GCA_007922755.1). Lineage (NCBI taxonomy): Eukaryota > Metazoa > Chordata > Mammalia > Rodentia > Pedetidae > Pedetes > Pedetes capensis. Next base: position 26,335 of record VMDO01019121.1, on the reverse strand, counting down.
ATCATATACATGTATGGAAATGGGGGGAAAGTGTAGAAATGTCTCTCTGTATTATAAAACAAATTGTGGTGGCCAGTTCCAGCCTGGGCTACGAGAGACCACACGTGTATCCACTTGCTCTTGCTCCTGTGCCATCACCAGGGGCACATGCCTGGGCTGGCCCATGGGTGGATGAGGCATAAGTTATGGAGCTGCATTGCCCTGGTCACCTTAGCCAAAAGCAGTCAACCGCAACATGCAAATGAGCCCAGCCAAGATCAACAGAGCCATCTAGCTGACCTGTAGAGACTCCAGATGCATGAGTAATAAACATTTGTGACTGAATGCCACCGAGGTTCTGCAGTTCGCATGCACAGTTCAGTGGCAGTAGCTATCCAATACATACAACCTGGCACCTGCTTTACCCACCCATTTCTGCAACCATCCGTCTGCCCACACCTCCATCTGTCCATCCTGCATGTTATCTATTGAGGGCCCACCATGGGTCCAGCATCATGCAGGCACTGGGCAGACAGTGGTGACCAGGAAGGAGGAGAGACAAGCAGCTCCAATTCAGTGATGGGAAAGCTGGAAATGGTGGGACAGAGTGCAAAGAGCACAGGCAAGGTGGTCCTAATGAGGTGAGGGCAGGCCAGGGTGGCCAAGAGAGATCCCTGAAATAATGACATCTAAGCTGAACTCTAAGGGCTCAAGAGGAGCTGGCCAAGGAAAGAGCTGTGGTGCAGGGAGAGGGGCTGGAGATAACGTTCCAGCAGAAAATATAGTCTGGGAAAGGGCCTGATGAGGTAAGTAACTGACTGGCTGGAGCCCAGGAGTAACAGAGAGGGAGAGGAAAGGGCACCTGGAAAGGCTAGCACCAAGAAGACTCCATCTTCATCCCAGGTACTTTGCACCTATTGACATTCAGCGCTCCAGATCTGCAATTTCTACATCCATAGATTGAGCGATTGCAGCCAAAGATGTAGTTAGGCCTGTGATCATTCTCTGCACTAAGCATGTAAGACTTTTTCTTGTCATTGTTCCCTATAACAATGTAAGAGCTATTCACACAGCACTTACATTGTATTCAATATTATAAGCCATCTAGAGGTAATCAAGGTATACAGCACAATGTGTGTAGGTTCTATGCAAATAGTACACTATTTCATATAAAAGAGACTTGAGCATCTATAGATTTTGATACTCTTGAAGGGTCGAAGAACCAATCCCTCAAGGATACTGAGGGATGACTATTTTCAAGGCCAAGTTAAACTCAGAAAACAGGAGCTTTCTTTTCACACAAATGGAAAAATGAAGGCAAAGGCTACAGAGTGCTTCTAGTGCCTCCCCAGAAGGGCTGTGGTGTTGGGGTGACCTTCTGAGGAAAATAGGTAAAACCCTTTGCCTTTGGGCTCGACCCATGGTCCAGACTATAGAGGACATTTGCCCCCTGCCTAAAGCTGCAGGCTCTCTGTTTTTCTGCCATGAGACAGAAAATGAAGGTTGAGTGCCAGAATATTCAGCACCATTCTAAAACAGGCAGTCAAGAGCAAAACAAAAGAATGCTTTACTTCCATAGAGGAAAAACAGGAAAAGAACATCTCAAGGGAAGCTGCATGCTATGGAGCTCATTCGCTCATTCATCCATCCATTATTACATTCAGTCAACAAGCAATCCCTAGTTGGCACATTTTGCAAGCCCCCAACCATGTGCCATGAAGGACTAAAAGATGAGTGGATGTCCTCCAAGCCTTTCTAGGCTGGAAGAAAACAAGACAGCTCCACGCTTTCTACATAGGCAGAGCTTAGAGGTAGCAATCTGGTGGAAGCAGACACTGGGGGAAATTGTCTTAAAGCTGGTTGCAAATAGTGAGATTGTTTCTACTTAGATTATGTATTTACCTGGGGTGGCTTGGCGAGGGCTGGAGTCACCTCAACCTACCCTTTGGCTCAGCCATGGAGTAGGCTGAGAAGACAGGATCTGTATGGAATGGCATGTAACATGGTTAACAAATAGCAAAGCATGGCAGACAGGTTCACATGGGTTTGAGGGATTCAGCAGAGGGCAAGATAGACCATACCTGGCCAACTGAAATAGGCAAGGCTTTTAGAAAGATAAGCCAAGGGCTATGGAGAATGGGAGAAGGACATCTGGGGGTGGGGACACAGGGAGGAAGCCACCCAGCAGCATGGAGGTAGCCTAGAACCTACCAGAGGACTCATTCTGGATGCTTGGAGTACAGCCATAAAAACAGGGAAAATGTGGAAGGGAAGCTGGAAAGGAAAACTGGAGCCAGGTCTGAAATTCTGAGATGCCAAGAGAAAGATGCTGAACCTTGCCCAGAAGACAATATCGAAGAATGTTATTTTGGATGTGCATTTTAGGAATATTATCTAGTCAACTAATGAGCCAGGTTGGAAAAGAGAGACCAAGGCCAAGAGGAACCACACCAAGGCTGGTCAGAGAACAGGAGGCAGATGTGAGAAACAGACTCCACACAACTGGACGACTGGCTAGATGGGAAAAGCAGTGCCAAGCATCCCAAGGTTTCACGTCTGTGAGGATGACTGTGATGGCCACAGGAAAGCGTGGAGATGAGGGAAGAGGCTGTCAGACATGGTTGACTACAGTGTCTGAGGGGCACCAGGAAGTTGGACAAGGGAGAGAAAAGATAGGGAAAGAAATTGTGGCTCCTGTAAGACAGGAGATCGCAGGACAGGGCAGGAAACAAGGAGGAGGAAGCAACGGGAGCCAGCTGGAAGGAAATTCAAGGTGCTGCCAGGCAGGCAGGGAGGACCGGTCTGAGAGGCAATCCCCTGCTCCTCTCTGCATCATCCCCTGTGTCCGGTGAGCATGCTGCTGTAGACACCCAGCTGTTGCTTTGATCGCACCCTAGGTATTTCTTCAGTCGGGCTCCCCAGAGGAAAATGAACCACCCTGAGGGCGGGGACTGTTGTCTGTCTGATTCTCTGCTAGGTCTCATGTACATCCTGGCTGGCACATAATTAGTGCTGAATAAACACTTGTGAAAGGTGCCATCAACAGGTTTTACAGCGCCTGACCTGGCCACAACCCCTAGGAAGGGGACGTGCATGTAGCCGGCCATGTTGGTACTACATGATCAACTCCTACATGGAATGACTAAACTGGGAATGGATGGTGATCCAAGTTAGATGTTTGGCATCCACAGCCAGCCCCCCTCTCTCCTTCTCTCCCTTTCCTCCCTTCTCTCACACACACACACACACATACACACACCTCAAATTAAGACGCAAGAGCTGAGATCAACTGTTATCAGGAACTGAGCTGGTGACCATGTGCAAAATGGCCAGGTAAACAACGCCAGTCTGCCGAGACAGAAGCTGGGGACTGGGCAGGGCAAAGAGAGATAAGCAGAGTGGCCTCCATTCCTAACCTTCTAATTTCATCACTGGGGCGACAGGCTGAGCTTTGTTTTCAGACCCTGAGTGTTGTCGTGGGCACTGTGATGGGCTGGAACTATCCGTAGTTGTGTCAGCCTTCTGTGGAGATTGCCTTCCAGAAGCAGACTACCTCCAAGATGGATCATGGTTTACTGTATGCAATGCTACACGGTAATATGTATAAATGGATAGTGTAGACAGTAATGTGCCAGGGAGTACAGTGAGATAATTTATGTTATTTAAATGATCTTTGTATCATTTTCTTTTTTGTGTTGTGTATATTTTGATTTTATATAAGTTGTGTATAAATTTAAGTACATGGGAGCATAAAGGCTTGGGTCCCTTAGCTCCAACTCTGAAGGGCCTCTCCACATTCCAAAGTGCCTCATGGAGTCAACTGAAGCCTTCACTGGGGCTGTATCAGAGCTCAACTTCCTCCTCTGCCCAGTCCTACCACCTAGGCCTGGCTTCCACAGATGTTGACCTCAAAGTCTCCAATAAATGCCCTGTGTGGTAATCTCAGCCCCTGCTTCCCAGGGAACCCCAGATAAGGCAGCACTGACACTGTGTGCTGCACCCTTACAATAAACTCTTTTTACATTGGGCACCATGAATGTGTCCCTTTCCTTTTCTTTTTTTGTAGTACTAGGGCTTTGAATCCAAGGCCTTGTGCATGCCAGGCAAGTATTCTACCACTGGGATGTACCCCTAGACCATTTTTATATTTTTTATCTTGAGACAGGGTCTCAGTAAATTATGCAGGCAGCCTCTGGTCTCAAAGCTGCAATCCTCCTGCATCCATCTCCTAAATCACTGGGATTACAGGCATGAATCACTGCACCCAGCTCATGAGTGAGTCTTGATTGCACCTTGGTTGTAGACCAATGGTACCAGTTTTTGCAAACTCAATTTCAGCATGCTGACTCCTCCTTTTGTACTCCCAAGAGCACTTACAACACTGCTTTGCAAATAACAACAAAAGCAATAATAATAGGTAATGGTATCTTGACTAAATCCTGTGTGTCAGGTATTATTTTAAGCACCTTACAAGGATCATCTAATCCTCATACCATCTCTATGAGTCAGATGATATTATTCCCACTGTACGGATTTAAAAAGAAAGAAATGAAGATCACTTTCTCAGAGTCACACAATTACAAAGGCATAAAGTCAGAATGAAAACATAATCTGCCCAACACAGAACCTATATCCTTAACAACATTCTACCCTGCCTCCTGTGACAAGGACACTCAATTACAATGTCAAACAAAGAATCAATGATTTTGAGCTGGATAGGGGCCTGTAAATACCTAGGTCAGTCATTTGATTTTACTGAGGTCCAAAAGAATGAGTTTTTTTAAATGCTCAAGGTCACACAACAGAGCAGCAAAATATGAGCATTTAACATATATGTAATCAAAATATGTATATGGTGAAAAAGAAAATGATACAAGATAATTTAAATAATACTATAAATTATCTTGCCATAGTACTCTTGACACATATTACATACATTATACAAATATATGTTACTGTATAGCACTGTATACACTAAATCATGAATATTATGTCTTGAGGGCAATTTCAGGGACCATGGGCTGACTAGCTGACTACGGAATCTAAACCTCTGTTAAGGAGAGATTAGCCTCTGAGGGAGCTGATGGCAAGAACAGGGCAACAACCTGGGGCTCCTGACTCAAGCTCCAGCTTCCCTCCAACACTCCCACCCACGTCTTTTCCACTTGTTTATCTGGTTTGATTTCAAAGAAACCAGGCTGGTTTTGAGCACTGTAACGCTGTCATTTGGAAACACTCAGAGCCAGAGGCTCAAGCTATTGAGAAATTCACGTGAGTTACCACACTGCAGCCATGCTTTGGAGATCACTGTTTCTAATTAAGGGACTGGCTGACATATGATATAGCTCCTTGGGAAGCGTCCCATCACACCACACATTCTCCCAGATGTCCCCTCCTCCCTGTCTTTCTCATTGCGTTCTCACCCTCATCACTGAACAGTGTTCATTTCTTTGCTACCATGTTCCTGGAGGCTGAGGGAAGAATTTAAACATGACTCAAAATACACCAGCTTTCAGTTTGTAGGGATTCAGCCTGACATGACTGCAGCCATCTTAAGTCATAACCGCCATGACTGCCCTAGTATAACCCTAGCCAGTTTTTCCTGCATAGTTTCCCAGCAAATTATAAGCAGACAAAACCGGTAAAGTAGTATACGGAGCTTTACAACCAGACCCTGGCACTGAGGATCTGCCTGACTCTGATATTAGCTTAAGAAAAAACAGGTAGGATGAGGTCACTTTTATCCCAACACATAGATACCTCCTCTCTCACACCCAAATTGCAGGGATCCAAATGGTCTTGCTGCCAGCCAGGACCACGCTGAGTAGGTCACACAGCAAACTGTACTCTGTGCAATCCTACATCTGTCTGCCCCTCTCTTCCATCTCAGACACCTTGGGGCCAGTCCGTAGACACTAAGACTGGGTTGTTCAGGAACAAAGCTCTTAAGGAGGGAGGATATGAGGAAATGGAATAGTATCTAAAAATCTCCAGTCCTAATCAACTTCATTTCCTCCTCTAATCCCCCCCCCCCATCAAATTCATTATTTCTCAAGACACTCCAGGGTCATTCCCACCTTCAGGTCTCCAGATCCCTTCTCACCCCTCTCTGTTTACTTAAATAATAAATTCCATCCTTCTTTCCATTCCCAGTACAAGCACTGCCTCTCCTTAGAAAGATGCTCCTTCTCGTGTGATAGAAACCGGAGAGCTGAAGGGATATCAACTATTATCAACTGCAGGCTGAACGGCTGGTTGATTTTAGTTACTCTACAAAGTGCTGAAGAGCTTGGCATGCTAAATATTTCTGTTGCAAGCTTTCAAAAGTCAGGAAATTTCATGTAAAAGTTCTGGCTTTCTGGGTTGTCTTAAAAAATCAGTGATCTAGAAACACCAGATTTCCTTCCTGTATGACAACAATCAGATGAAAGAGTAAAGACTGCTCTTTTTTTTCTTTTGCTTTATTTATTTTTTTGCACAAAGTTTTGGTTTTGCTTTTTTTTTTAAAGAAGTCATGGTTACGTAACTTTACAACCAACATATTTCACCAATATCTAGGCTCAAGTTCTTTTTATTTTTCTCTTTTCTGTTGCAGTACTAGGGGGTTGAACATAGGGCTTTGTGCATGTTGGGCAAGTGCTATACCACTGAGTTGCATCCCTCAGACCCTTTTTTACTTTTTATTTTGAGACAGTGTCTCACTAAGTTGCACATGCTGCCTCTGCCCTTGAACTCAAAATCCTCCTATTTCAGCCTCCTGAGTTTCTGGAGTTACAGGCTTGTCCCATGGTACCTGGGTCTCACTATGTAGCCCAGGCTGTCCTGGACCTCAAGATTCTCCTGCTTTAACCTCCTGGATACTGGGATTAAAGGTGTGTGCCACCACATGGGACGCATGCCCCTCAGTTTTAAATCTCAGTATTCTTTTTTCTTGTAGATGAAGTTTACATTAGTCCATATCCTATTGCTATAACAAAATACCTGAGGCTGGGTGCTTATAAAGAAAGAGGCTTATTTAACTTAAGCTTCTGAAAACACAGTCCACAATCAGGAGCCTTACCTATTCAGTCTCTGGTGAGGCCCCCTGGCTGCAGCACAACACAGTGGGTGGCATCATGATGGGAGGACATTTGAGAGCACATCACATGGCAAAGAGAGGAGGCAGGAGGGAGTCAGGGGCCAGGCTTGCTCTCTTTATAACAGCTCCCTCTTACAGGAACTAACGAGGGTCTTGTGAGAACTACATTAATCCTTTCCAGTAGGCCTCACCTGTTAAGGTCCTGCCACCTCCCAGCATTGCCACACTGAGGACCGAGCTTCCAGTTCATGAACCTTTGGAGGATCCACTCAAGCCATATTCAAACCATAGCCAACTTCATCCTTCAGCATTTCTTTCAGCAAGCATCACAGTGTATTAAGCTTTCTTCCTTTTGCCTATTTGAAAATGCCTTTATATCATCCTCACTCTTAAGCTCTAGTTGTCTGAGCTAGGTTGACAGCTGTCCTTCCTCAGCATTTCCAAGGTACTTCTTCGCAGACTTTTGGCAGCTGTTAGTGCTAATGAGAAGTCTGTTGTCAGGCTAGCTGATTTTCCTTGATAGGGAATCTATCTTTCCTCTTGGGAGATTTTAAAAAGAGTTTGTGGTTTTGTGGTTCTGAAGTTGCACTATAACATGTATATGTGGGGAATTATTTGTGTTGGTCACTCACAGGGCTTTTTCAAACCTAGAACTCATGTTTTCCTTCAATTATGGAAAAATTTACATTCACTAGCTTATCGATTATTGCTTTGCATTCATTCCCTTTATTCTCTTGTTCTAGAATGCTGTGTAATTTATAGTGGAGCTTTTCAATCTATCCCCTATGTTTCTTAACTGCTCTCTTGTATTTTAATCTATCACTCTGGGTTGGGTCCCTCAATCAGCTGCTCAGTACTGACTTCTAATTCACTATTTTTTCTTCAGTTATGTCCAGTATTGAGTCAATTCCATCTATTGTGGTTTCAGTAACAAATCCAAAACTATATACTATATTTCCTGATTTCTAATTGATTATTTTTTCATCCTGTGTTCTTGTTTCCTTCTGCCTGTCCTCTATATCAGAATTTGTTTTTTTTTTAATAGATGCCCTTCTTTTTTTCAGCCTTTTGAGGATCCTCAAAATACACATTTTGAAGTCATGATTAGCTGATTAGCTTTAGCTTATTTCTTTTAGTCTGAAGTGATTTCATCTCCCTATTGTTGATCATGCTGGCTATATTCACTCATTCATTCATGTTCGTTAGCAATAGTTTTCCACACAAATTTTTTGAATTTGGAATGGCACATTTGTCTTGAGTGGGAGGTTTTCTGGGTGACTTGGCCAGGTACTGTCTACAAGGATACAATGGTACCTCATTTATATGCCTTATTTATATGCCTTATTAATATGCCTTTTGGCTACTGCCATAGCCTTAGGCAGTAGCCAAAAGAAGCTTTTGTCAAACTATTTTCTCATGTCAGGAAACCCCACTATGACCCCAAATTTCAAGCAGTAAGCCTGGCTATAGGTTATGTATTTTAACAGACAGGCTGTAGCCAAGCAGAGCAGACCCTGGCACCCCAAATGAGCATCCTCCAGACTCTTCATTTCTAAGTAGGTAAAAATACTTATTAAGATCCTAATTGTTACCTGAAGTGTCCTGGATTTTTTTTTTAATATTTTAAATATGGATCTGCTATGGTTTGAATGCATCCCTCAAAAAATTCATGCACTGGAACCTTAATTCCTCAGTGTGGCAGTGTTGGGAGGTGGTACCAAAATAGCAGGGGTTTGGGTCACAGAGGTGGAGCCGTCAGGAATAGATTAATACCCTTCTCACATAAGTGAGTTCTCACTCTCTTGGAACAAGTTACCATAAGAGCCAATTGTTGTAAAGCAAGGCTACTTCTTGTGTTGTTTTGTCTTCTATATACACCCACTTGCCCTTCCACTTTCTACCATGAACTGAAGCAGCAGGAGGCCCCCACCAGAAGCTGAGCAGATGTGGTACCATGCTCTTCCCAGCCTTTAAAACTGAGAGCCAAAATAAACTTCTTTCCTTATAAATTACTCAGTTTCAAGTATTTTGTTATAGCAACAGAAAACACACTAAGAGAGGACCCATGGATTTATCTGAACCTTTCAAGATGTTTCCGTTACTAGGGGGTATATTTTTCGTAGGGGTAATGAGTACCATATGTGTTACTTAAAAAATAATAATGGGCATTTATTAAGTGTTCACTATGTACTTAAATACACATTAGCAACTTTGAGACTCAAAACAGCTTTGTGAGGCAGATACTGTTGTTACCCCTATTTTATGGAAGGGAAATAGAAGCTTGCCAAGGGCCCACAGCCAATAATGGTAGAGTTCATCCCCAGAGCTCCCATTGGGACACTGCCTGTTGGCCTTGTCTAAATTATGCTGGAAGACAGGAGAAATTAAAGTAAGAGAACCCTAAGAGGCAAATGAAACACAGGCCAAAAAATCAAGGACAACTCATACACCAATAACTCACACAAAGTAGACACTACACATTTAAAACACAAAGTGCTACAGGCAGGAAGAACAACTAGTGATGTAACACAGGAAGTTCCACAGGAAGGACTCCTAGAGGAGTATTTTTCTGCTTGAGAGGAGGGTATTCAAGGGGAAATTCAGACTCAGAAGTTTCTCTTTCGCCATTCAATGAGTAACAGCTGTTGTTTTCACCTACTCCTCACTATGGTCTCTATAATAAAGTCCAACTAAAATAATCCTATCAGTGATGGGATGTAGCCTAGTGGTGGAGTGCTTGCCTGGGATGTGCCAGGCACTACCACTACAAAATAAATAATAACAACAACAACAATAGAAATAAAAAAACCCTGTTGGGTATTACCAGGAAAGACTGAGTCCAGCCAGACCCACAGGGCTTTCAAGGCAGCCCTGAGACTGGGCTCCATGGAACTGCTCAGGCCTCTAGCTAGGGTGGAACCATGTGGCCAAACCAAGGATTCCCTCCAGCTCTCTCTCGTGTGTGTGTGCACACACCAGGAGGGTTCTATGTAATTCTTTCATAGAGGACACCAGCCCGTTACAAAGAGTTGGAGGTGGGGAGGGGATCTGGCCAAACCAAGGTATTATTCACCAGGTTCTCCTTGAAGTTTTGCTCAAGAGCCCAAGAAGGGCAGTCTGCCCTTTCTGCAGCTACCCGGTGAAGGTGACGCATCCAGGTCCCTGTGTGAAGGGGTGTCTATTGACTATTAAGATCTTTCAGTTCTCACTAGGTGGAGTTTATTTCACACTCACATTCCCTGAGGTTTACATAGCACTCTGCTATATGAACAATTTTGTTCTTATGTGTGATTGAATTGATTCTCCCCAAAACCCCAGGAGGTCGGTATTAATTATCCCCATGTCCCAGATGGGGAATTATCCCATATCACCTGCTAAAGGTCCCACAAGCAAGGAATAGTGAAGCTGGGGCTCCAATCACTAACTTCAACTACTTCTAGAGAAATTTAAGAAACTATTCTACCTCTTGACACAGCAAAAGCCCAGGGTTGCAGGCAGGCTTCCATGGTTGTTGTGTTCCTTGGGTCCTGTTGGCAGAGGGAGTCTAGGTTTTCTCCTAAGATCTTCAACACTGAAAACCCCTTGACAGCAGGCTGGCCCTCACTCTAATCTGGGCCATGACCTACCTATGCTTTAGGCACATGAGGGCCTCAGCAACCTGCAGGCAACAGTGGTGGGCTGACCCAGATGAAATCCTCTTCTCTTTCCCAAGCCCCTCTCACAGAGCCCACCAGCAGCATGAAGAGCCTCCCCAACTCGCTCTAGACCCTTCTCTGTTCACATGCCCAGAATGAGCCCCTCTGATACCAATCCTAGCCCAAACAAGGTCAACGGGCCACCAAAGGTCAAAGAACATTGGTTCCAGGCTCCAGTTCATGCTCTGTACTCTGGCCCTGTGGCTGTGACTCCCTCTGTCTGCCCACTGAGATTCCAGGTGCTGACACCTACCTGCCCCAAGACTACTCCTGCCAGAATCCTGACTTCTAGTATCTTCCTGTACTCAGCCCATTTCTTGATCCTTGTCAATCTGGGTAGATCCCTGATGACAGCTCCTTTGCTGTTAACATCTGCTAACTGTCCTGCTTAATCCTGCCATCTAGAGCTAGATGCTTCATGATATTCTCCTGCCCTGGTTAGCTCACCTGGCCCCACCACGCACCTCCTTTTCTTTTTATTGTCATCTATGCCATGATAGGACACTGTCATTGTACCTGTCTTTCATTCACTTAACACACAATAGAGAAGCCCAACAGGAACATCCTGTCATGCACACTGGGGGGATATAAAGACAATAAAATCATAATCCTTGGCTATACCATTTAACAGTTAATTCTACACAACCTGGTCTTAAATAACTTCAAACATATTCTTGTCTCCCAAATATTCTTGTCCCATTTTGCCCCACCCCCATTACAGTGCTCCACAACAAGCATTCCCTCAATGCTTTGCTAGTAACAGTACCACTGGTCCTATCATCCCATCCTTTTGTGTGTGTGTGTGTGGTACTGGGGGTTGAACCCAGGACCTCGAGCTTGCATGCTCTGCAAGTGCTGGACCACTGAGCTGCACTCTCAGCCCATTTTTTTACTTTTTGAGACAGGGTCTTGCTAAGTTACACAGACTGCCTCTGGTCTCAAACTTGTGATCCTCCCACCTCCACCTCCCAACCTGCTGGGATTACAGGCATGTGCCACAGTGCCTGGCTCCCATCCATTTTTTAAGTAATGGTTATATTCCTTTTCTCTAATTATTTCCCTGAAAAAATGGGGATATGGAAAGGAGCAGATGAAAAGACATGCCTCCTCAGTATGGAGGGAGAAAAGGAGTCTGCATGCAAGGCCCCCTGGAGAACACAGAACAGACGCTCACCTCACCCATCACCCTCCACCCTGCTGCACGACGCTTTCCAAAAGCAGTCTGAGTCATGTCTCTTTCCCTTTGAACGCCTTCAGGAATTCTCCATTTCCTTAGCTCAGCTTGGCAAAGGATTTGAGGCCCTGTCAGATCAGGCAGTGGTTGAGAATGTGGCCTTGGGAACCAGCCTACCCAGGTTCCAATCTCAATTTTACCACTAACTCCTTGTGTGACTTTGGGTAACTCACTTAATTGCTCAGAGTTATACCTTCCTCATGAGGGTTATGTATGGCATAGATTCAAGAGTAAATAAGAGTTAGTGTAGTTAAAGTAGTCTTTTAATAAGAGTTAGTGTAGTTAAAGTAGTCTTTTAATAGTCCTAAAGATTATTTAACCTTCTATCTTCAACAGGGGCCCATGAGCATCCTTCACCTCCCCCTAAGTATAGGATGTACTCAGTGACTTGCTTCTAATGAACAGACTATGGCAGAGGTAATGGGGTATGACTTCTAAGATTAAGTCTTAGAAGTCTTGTGGTTTCCTCCTTAATCTTGCCCTGCGTGGTCACTCACTCTGGAAATCAGATGCATGTTGTAAGGATGTCCAAGCAGCTCTCTAGAGAGATCCACCTGGTGAGATATTGAGGCCTCCTGTCAATAGCACTGTGGGTTCAGATATCTTCACAGCAAGTTCTCTAGCCCCAGCAACTCCTATAGCTGACTGAATGCCCAGAAAAATCTTGAATATAAGATGATGAGAGACCCTCAGTCAGCACCACCAAACTGAGCCATTCTCGATTCCTAACTCATTGAAAATTATGATATAATACACACTCATGGTTATAAGCTGCTACATTTTGAAATAATTTCATAATATTAAGTAACTATTCCCTGTGTGAACAAGTGACATATGTAAAGAATGAATACTTACTTAACATGGTATCTGGCTTACAGAAAGTGCTTGATATTATCTTTTTTTGTTACAACCACACTTGGCTATGTACCATTCTGCAAGCTCACGGCATATTTTAAATTTGGAGAAAAACAATTTGAGCACAAAAATAAATGATTGTTAGAAGTTATAACCCATTCACTGAAATAGAAATTCATGAGTTCATGCTGATATCAACAAATGTATGAATGAACACATAAAAGGGAAGTGAAAACTTTACCTTGCAGTTTAATTCCAAATAAAAAAGTAGAAGGGATGATGGAATTATAAAATCATCATTTGACAAAGCACAATGCTAAAACTAGAGAGAAGTTTTATGAGGAAGAGAATATTTACACAATCTCAAAGGAGTTCCCAGAAGCAGCTTATTAAAACTAATTAATTAATGAATACAAAATACTTGCTAATTAACTTTGCAATGGAGAAACCTGGCAAATCCCATCTTAATCAACTGACAAATGTCATGATGACCATAAAGGGACAAATCAGCATCACGTGGCTCCTGACATGAACAAACTAAAGAGTAATATCACAGGGCGGGGGGCATAAGGCTAGTACTATAGCTCAATGGTAGAGCATTTGCCTAGCATGCATGAGGCTCTGGGTTTGATCTCTAGCACTTATTTAAAACAAAGAAAAAACCCCAGGTCAGGTGTGTAGGTGGGGGGCTAAAGTAGGAGAATCACAAGTGCAAGGCCAACTTGGGCTACACAGTGAGCTACAGGCCAGCCTAGGCTATACAGGGAGACTCCATCCCCCCAAAACAAAACTTAACTAAACAAAAAATAAAAAGAACTATCATGAGCTAGGGGGCTGGGACTTAGCTCAGTTGGTAGAGCACTGCTCTGCAGTCTCTGAGTTCTGGAGTTCAATTCCCAGCACCGCAAAAATGGGAGAAGGGCCTGGCAATCCACTCCCAAGGCAATCCCGAATCAGTCAGCCATTGAAAACCCTGTAAGGGTCGCTATGAGTCAGATACCGACTCAACGGCACCTAGCAACAACAACAACATCATGAGCTAGGGGGCTGGGACTTAGTTCAGTTGGTAGAGCGCCGCTCTGTAGTCTCTGAGGTCCCAAGTTCAATTCCCAGCACCACAAACATGGGACAAGGAGTGGCAATCCAGGCCCATAGCAATCCCCAAACAATCAGCCATTGGAAACCCTATAAGGTTCGCTATGATTGGACATGACTCAATGACACCTAACAACAACAACAACAACATGAGCTAGAGCCATTCTTGTTCATCTCTTTACCCCAGCAATGGCTCATCTATTACCAGCCCCTGTGTCTTGCTACTGTGTGCCCAACGCTGCACCAAGAAGCACTGGACACACACTATCTCGCTGATCTTCACAATGATCCTAGGCTCTGAGAAGTGGAGAAACTGGCCCAAGGTCACGTGACCAGCGAGAGGCAAAGGCAGAGTATCTACCCTTCTCTGTCTGTCTCCGCATTGGACTGGCTTCTTGGCATTCAATAACTGCTGAATTGAGTTCTTTCTGTAGCTCCAGGAGGTTTCTGGGAAACACAAGCAGTTGCCCAGGACAGAGTTGCATTTTCCTTCCTTCCTTTGATGAGTATCAGAGCCAGCAGAGGGAGGGAAGAAAAGGGATGAGTGTCATCTCCAGGCTGTAGTTTCAGCTCTGCCCTTCATACCCAGGGCCCTCATTCATGCTTGCTGAGTCTCCAGCTCCTCCTACTTTAGACAAGAGGAGTGGTTTTAAAATATCTTTTAGTAGCAAAAAATTTTATAAGCAGACTGTTTGATGAAACCTCAGTACATCATAGCAACATTATTTACAATATCCAAGAGAGAGAAACAACCGGAGTGTCTGCCAATGAATGAATGAAGAAGCAAAATGTGGTCTATCCAGACAATGGAATATTTATCAGCCTTAACAAGGAAGGAAATTCTGATACTTGCTACCACATGGATGGACCTTGAGGACACTATGCTAAGAGAAATAAGCCAGACACAAAAAGACATTCACATGAGGTCCTTAAAGTAGTCAAATTCACAGAGACAGAAAACAGAATGGTTCTCTGGATGTGGTGGTTCACACTTGTAATCCCCGCACTCAGGGGCAGAAGTGGGGGTTGGGGATGGAGGGGAAGCTGAGGCAGGAGGATTGACATGAGTTTGAGGCCAGCCTGGGATACCCAGCAAGACCCTGCCTTAAAAACAAATAAATACACACCAAAAAAAAAAAAAAAAAGAGAGAGAGAGAAAAAAAAGAAAAAGAAACAAAGAAAAAAAGAAAAAAGAAAAGAAAAAGAAAACAGAATGATGGCTGCCAGGGGCTGGGGAAGTAGGGAATGAAGAGTTAGTGTTTAATGGGGAAAGAGTTTCTGCTTGAGAAGATGAGAAAAATCCCACAGACGGATGAAGGTAATGGTCATACAACAATGGAAATGTACTTAGTGCCACTGAACTGTGAACTAAAAATGATGAATGAATATGGTGAATTTTATGTTATGTACATTTTTGCTGTAATTAAATTAATAATAACCTCAGTATATGAAACAGATGAGACAAAAATAGGGAATGGGATATTAAGACGTCCCCACTAAGATGGGGCTGGGATTTGGCTCAGTGGGTAGAGCGCTGCGCTGCAGTCTCTGAGGTCCCGAGTTCAATTCCCAGCACCACAAAAATGGGAGAAGGGCCTGGCAATCCACTCCCAAGGCAATCCCGAAACAGTCAGCCATTGAAAACCCTATGAGGGTCGCTATGAGTCAGATGCCGACTCCATGGCACCTGACAACAACAACAACACTAAGATGACTGCAAAGAATCTTCGTCCCCAGGGAGCATATGGACTATTTCGATCCTAGCGTTTGGGGCCCTGGGAGCAACATCTGCCTGTGGAGCCTGCTGCCCACAATTTTGAATCCTGAGCAGTCCCTGCACCCACTGCTACCATTGTGATGAAGCACACAAACTAAACCACAGTGAGGACAACACTTATAACCCAGGACAAGGTCTCTGAGACGATCTGGCAGAAAGAGGCATACCCAGTGAAGCACGAGCTTAGGTGAAGTAGTACAGGCGGGCTTGGCTAGGAAGCGCAAGCTCTACAACCCGGTGCCATGGCTGGTCACGTTATTCCACACCTGCCTGTCCAGACCCTGGGTGAGGCAATTAGCCTCTCTGAGCCTCGGTTCCACATCTCTATGAAGGGAACAATAACAGGAGGATCTACCTCATGGGATGGATTGAAACACTGTACATAAAAATGGCTGGCCTAGTCAAAGGTTTCAAAACCTCTCATAACAGAGGCAGTATCTGCCAGTGGTTGAAGGATGGGTTTTGGAGGCAGGCTGAATTTCAGCCCCAGCTCTGCTGCTTATTTTATGAGCTGTGGGATTCTGAGGAAGTGAACTATCCTGTCTGCTTTGTTCTCCTCATTTATACCAGGAGGGTGATAACTGTATCCTCTTCTTAGGTTGTTAAGAAGATTATGTGTGCGGATACAAGTAAGGTTGTGAGAGTGATTCCTAGGACATAGCAAGTGTTCAGTAAACATGCACAATTCCCATTGGTGTCATCTGCCTCGGCCCTCAGTCTGACCAGTCTTTAGGAAGCAGAAGCCCTGGCTGAGACAGAAAGGGACGGAGCCCACATGATAGGGGCTGGTCTGCCTGAGCCAAACCCAGATTAGACCTGACCAAACACAAGCCTGCTCCCACCGCCTACTCCCAGGAGGGAGACTACTTCCGACAGGCGACAGGCGACTGAAAGCTGAGGTGCCAGGGCCTTGGGCACCCCTCACCCCCCGCCCCGCCCCATCACCCCGGGGACAATTCAACTAGAGAAGGTGAAGGAAAGGGAGTAAGATTGTTCTCCAGGCTTCCCTCAAAAACAAGCAGAGGGCGTAGGCCCCTCTGCAGGCCTAACATTTGCTGCGCTCATGGTCGCCACCGTAGGTATTTTGAAAATGTAGCGCCTGTTTGCTTCCCCCCTGGTCTTTGTCCTGTGGCTCACCACTGAAGCCAGCAGGCTAAATTTAGGCCATTCAGCTGCTGGGGCACAGCTAGAAGGCTGCCGTTATCAGAGCAGAGGGGGCCAGGGAGGTGGAGGTCAGGTGGGTACATAGGAAAAAAGACAGACTTCGCACGCCTTCCGGACATGGGGATCCTGTGACTAGCCAGGCATGAGCCACTGCAGCCATCGCCACTCCACACCCTGGCCTGCGAGGTGGGAGAATCAGGGTGTGCACAGTCAAGACGGGGTGAGTCAGAGACCCTGAGATCTCATCGGCGGGAAACATACTCAGGAAACACTGACTCCCTGGTTGAAACCCTTGTCATTGTCACCCCTGGGGAAGACTCAGCTCAACTCCTCACCTATGAGGAAGCTGGGGCCCACTGCCACTGTTTCCACTGAAGGCACAGCCACTGTTCCAGGCACAGCAGGAAGCGCCTTCAAGGGGGCAGCGTCCTCAGTGTCCCCCACAGTCACTATTCTGTGTAATTATAGGTCACACACCTAGTAACACAACCTGACAAGACTTGAAACCTAGCTGATCTTTTTTAAAATCTCATGCATTTGTTGTTGTTGTTGTTGTTGTTAGATGCTGTGGAGTCGTGTCTGACTCATAGCGACCCTCATAGGGTTTTCAATGGCTATTTCGGGATTGCCTCAGGAGTGGATTGCCAGGCCCTTCTCCCATTTTTGCAGTGCTGGGAATCGAACTTGGGAGTTCGGAGACTACAGAGCGGTGCTCTACCAAATGAGTTAAATCCCAGCCCCTCATGCATTTAGGCACTGTGATCTACCACATATATTAGGGAACCGAATGGCTCAAGGTCATTCGGCAACTGCTGTTGGTGCTGAGCTTGGACCCCAAGCCCTTTGACACCTAGACTATTTTATATGATTTTACCCATACTCACCCATGCACACAGTTATTCTGAAAAATAGTTCTTACGGCTGAACATGTTACCATCTTTCCTGCTACATGGCATAGGCATTTCAGTGAAATCACCGCCACTCAGTACTTCCAATCATCTATATTATCATCAGTGCTCACAACAGTGATAATGTACCTTGCTTTTAGGGATCTTCCCATTGATCCCCACAAAAATCCTCCTATTGCAGATAGGAAAACAGGTCAAGTCCACACTCAAAAATTTACACAGAGGTCCCCTGCTGTTGCAGATGCAGAGTCTATCCCCACCCATTGCCTGCCTGCTCTCTATACCTGCAGGCTTGGCTTCCATGAGAAGTCTCATGAGCCTAGAAGCTCTTGAGCCAGCACCTGCCTATGGTTCCCCTTGAGAGATTCAGGACAAGCTAGGACTAGCTAGGATGCAAGGCCAGGTCTTTGTACTGGGAGGAGCCCCAGGGCCTGCATCCTCTGACAGTCCCCAGTGTCACATTCAGAGGTTCAAAGGGCCCCAGCAGTGGAGGTGTCTTCTTTTGCCAGGAAGGAAGGCTCTGAGAAAGGGCCATGAAAGGGTGAGGCACTGTGTTAGTGAGCTGCCTATCACTGTAACAAAATACCTGAGGTAGTCAACTTCAAAGGTTAAAGGTTTATTTTTGGCTCATGGTTACAGAGCCCCATCGCTTTGGGGCAGGTGGCAAGGCAACACACCGTGGCAGGGATACATGATGGAGGGAGTCTGTTCCCCTTGTGGTGGTCAGGAATCAGAGAGAAAAACAGAAAGGGCTGGGGCCCCAGTATCTCCATCAGGGACACGCTCCAATGACCTAAAGATACCCTGCTAGCCCCCCACCTTCAGGGATCTACCACCTCCCAATAGCACCACAGGCTGGGGACCCAGCTTTTAACACATGGGCCTTTGGGGAACACATCCATCCACACTGGACACCTCTCATGACAGCCGGCAAGTCGGGAGCCATGGCATGCTCCCCAGGGAAGGCCTCACACCAGCTTCGCATCCAGCTCTAGATGGAAGCCTGAGGCAAATGAGCCCTTCCCTGTCCCACCTCTCTGCTCCTGAACTCCCCTCTTCCATCATCCCTGTGAGCCACAAGCTCTACCCAAGACATCATTCCATCCCTCCAGGCTCCTCAGCCTCCCTGACCCCTTTTGGACCCTTCTCCTATGTCCCCTATCTCTGCCTCCTTTTCAGGGTTCTGATCATGTCACCTCTGTTGCTTAAAGTCCATCTATGGCTTCCTCTGGCTCTAAAAATAAACACCGCAGCCTTAATGGAACATCAAGCCCCTGAGTGTGCTTGCCACTGACAACCATCCAATCCCCCTCCTGTCCACCACTGCTCCCCCCTCACCCTTCAGCTACACCAGCTGTTTTCTAGCCTCACCATCCCCAAAGCTTTTTTCATGTACTATTACCTTGGTCTCAAGTGCTCCTTTCTTGGTTATTGCCCATTCTTTTTGTTGTTGTTTGTTTGTTTTTGAGATAGGTTCTCACTATGTAGCCTAGGCTGGCCTTGAACTCACAATCCTCCTGCCCCTAACTCCTAGTACTGGGATTAATCCTGGCTCCCACTCATCTTTTAAACCATCATCTGTCCTTCTCTGAACCCTCAGTCTAGGTCAGCTGCCTTTGTTAAATGCACTCACAGATCTGAATTCTGCTCTTTCAAAGCCCTGTCTCAGATATGTAATTACATACGTCATACAGCTGATTATCTGATTAATAAGGAAGAAAACTCTATTTGGAGGAACATTTCATGAGAAGGGGCCCTGCATCTGCTTTCAATTTTACTGATCCCCATTCAGAAATATTTGTTGAATAACCAGTGAATGAATGAATGAACCTTCTTCTACTTACTCTCTGAACCCGAGTCTAATCTTCCCCAGTGTGCCCCCTACCCCTTGCGGCCCTTGCGGGTGACAGCTCCCACCTCTGCTCTTGCACACTGAGTCTACAGCTTTGTCCTCTGAGACCACAAAATGCAGTTAAGCCCTCCCCCCTATCCATGAGCTCCACTAGGCGCACGTCTGTCTCCTGTCACCCAAGTAGCACACGATGTTCAGTTAACCATGCTCAGCACCATCAGGGCCAGACTACAGATGGTCCCACACGTTTTCCTCCCCTCTTCATCCTCGGTAAGAATTTAGATGGCTTGTATCGCTTCCCCCAGGCAGAAGTTCCCCCGCTTCCCTGCAGTTGAGGGTGTCCATGTGACAAAGTGTTTCCAGAAGAACATAAGTGAACATGGTGGCAGCCCAGCACCACCAGATGAGTGCGTGCAGCATCCTGGAACGTGGCAGGGGAGCAATATGGAAAAAGCCCAGGTCCCCAAGTGACCTCATGGAGCAGAGCCTCCCTGGCAGCGTGAGCCTGCTGGACTGTGGTGTAAGACAGATATCAAGGTGCATTAGCGCACACCTGTAATCCTGGTGACTCAGGAGGCTAAGGTAAGAAGATGACAAATGTGACGCCAGAGGCAGCCTGTGTAACTTAGCAAGACCCTGTCTCAAGGTAAGAAGTTTTAAAAACAGGCTAGGAGTGCAACTCAATGGTAGAGCGCTTGCAAAGTATGCACAAGGCACTAAGTTCAAGCCCCCAATACAGGAAAAGAAGAGAAAAAATCAACTTGTATCCTGTTTAAGCACAACACATTAGGGTGTCTGCATCCTCCCTCCTCATCATTAGGGTGTCTGCATCCTCCTCATCATTACAGACCCCCACACCACACTCTCAGTAGCAGCCAGGGCCATTTCAATGCCCTGCTGCCGGTCAATTACCACCCTGACGTCACTTCTTCATCCTCACTAACCTCGTTCATCCCTCAGAACCACTCATATGCTGCCACCCTGACCTTGTCACCTCCCAGGAACTGCCCTAACTCTGGAATTCTCAACTGAGAAACCCATCTGTCCAGCTATATCATCCCATTCCTGTACCAATTTCTCCACGTGACACCCGTTTTTCAGCCTCCTGGAGACCTCAAGTCCTGAGGTTCTTAGTCCTTTTTGTGAACCAGAGGCCTTGAGGGCTTTGATTCACCCCCCACCATCACAAGGTGACCCATGGCAGTGATTCTCCAGGCAGACGAAGGGGCCTGCTCAAGGGGGAGGTGTGGGGCTCCAATGGGCTCCTTCAGTGCCCCTCCAGCCTGCCCTCACCTTGGTTGCTCATCTCTCCCACGATTCCAGTTTGGACCAAGACACAAGAGGCCCTGACATATCTTGCTGGTGATCCCTCTGAGGCCTCTCCGACTCCCTCCTTCCTCTCACTGAAAATTCTCTTCTGCGCTCAGACATTTGACACTTGGTGTTCTCAGGGCATCATTTCCCCTGCTCTTCTCTGCTCACATTTCACGTTCCCCTTAACCGCCCTCACTGGAGCCTGTGTCTCAGCTTCACACGCATGCTGACAACGCCCACATCCTGGCCCATTCTCCATTCTTGCTCCTAAATTCCAGGGGCTAAATCTCCTGCCTCCAGGTCAGCTGCCAGACACTCCCCACCCTTAATATAGCCAAACGAAATTGATCCTTGCGGTTCCCCAAATGTGAGCCTTCTCTGGATTCCGGGTACTTCATACAGATCTGTAGAATGAATGAAAGTGTGCGTGGTTCTGAGAATGGATTTGACTTGGATAGACAGGGGACGGCACGTGCTGGATGGAACATGAAAGGGAGAGTGGGGAGGCGAAGGAAAGCAGGATGCAACCGGGAGATCTCAGAGGCCAGCCGAGAAGGAGCAGGAAGCGGGACCTAGATTCCTTTGCCAAGCCCCTAGATTTGGGCTTGTTCTGTCCTTGGAGTGTGCTGGTTTTAAGGAACATACCCAGACATACAGAATGAAACTCAAGGAAGGAGAGGATCCAGCTTCTAAATTCTACTCCACAGCATCTGCTCAAGATCATCAACCGTTCCCACTCCAGTCTGAATGTGCAGACCATTTTCTCCACTTCTGGACAAGGGCCTGGTCTAAACATCTTCCAACCCTCAGCCTGCCTTGCTGTGTTCCCCCCACCCCACTCCTCCCTCAACACCAACCCACACGCTCTCAGCTGACACAGCTGGGAGCAAAATGCCTTCAGGGAATGACAAGGAAAACCACCTCATGACAAATAATGGTAGTTACAGCATGTGTGTACACCCCCTCCAATTCACAAACATCAGCGTGCTGACTTCCTGCCACAAACCTAGGCAATAGGTGACATTCCACCCCTCTGCTGGGGAGTAGAAGTGAAGAGACCCATCCGAGGGGGCAACTGGCAAGTGCCAGCACATCTGTGCCAGAAGATAAAATCGGAAGTCAGGTCCAAAATGCCCCTTCCCCCATTTTTTTTTTCAGTACTGGTGGGTTGAATCCAGGGCCTCACACATGCTCACATACATACCTGCCAGGCAAGTACTCTACCACTGGGCTGCTCCCCAAGTCCCTTTTTAATTTCTATTTATTAATTTATGCAGTGGTGGGGGGCTGAACCCAGGGCCTCAAGCACACTTTGCAAGCACTCTGCCACTGAGCTGCACCCCAGCACCTTTTTTCTTTTTTTAATCTTTTATTTTGAGACAGGGTCTTGACACAGGCTGCCTCTGGCCTCAAACTTGTGATCCTCCTGCCGTAGCCTCTCAATTTGCCAGGATTACAGGTGTGTGCCACCACACCAAGATTTTATTTTTTATGTTGAAACAAAGTCTCACTAAGTTGTGCAGGCTATCTCTGGTCTTAAACTTGTGATCCTCCTGCCTCAACCTTCTGAGTTGCTGGGATGACAGGCATGTGTCACAATGCCCGGCTCAAATTGCACTCTTCACTTCTCAGCCCAGAATCCCATTAGAGAGAACATGGCTCTAGACGTTCTCCAGCCCCCTGCTTGGATCTGGACAGGCTCAGATATTTAATCCTACAGCCCCATTTTTGCCTGCGTCCGAAGCCCAACCATCCGCTCAGCCATTACCAGCTGCTCCAAGCAAGGTGGGTAAGTCATCTGGTTGGGCAACCTCAGGCCACTCTAGACCCAAGCTGCAGCCTGCTGGAAAGTCTAGTGCTCCTGTACCCAACTACAGCCAGTGCCAAGCACACGATGCATCAGGAAAACGCACAGTTCTTACAGCTGGCTTCAAAATGAATCCTTTGTTTCAGGTCACCTGGGCTTCTCCACACTCCTTTAACAACTTTCAAAGGTCCAGAATTGGCAGAATGAATAGCTCAGAATAAAAGATCCTGTGTAATAGCCAGAGCCCCAAGTGGAGACCTCATTCTGGGTTTTCAGCCATTTCTTTTTTTCTTTATACTTGCTACAAGGCAAGCCAACTATATAAGATGTGCTGCTTAAACCAAGTAACCTGTGGGGTGACAGCCTGTTCCTGCCAATATGACTAAAGACAGAAGGAAGAAAAAAGGAAAGGCTGTTGGCTTAAAATCTCCTGTTCATTCATTTTTGGGGGACTTTCCTTGCTCTGTGCCGGAAACTGGCAATATGAATATGTGGGTTTTTATTCTGATGTGTTGCACTGATTAACAGCATGGACCCTGGAGCCAGACCACATGGGGCGTGTGAATGAGTTAGAAAAATGTGCCCCCTTCCTCTCAACATTCACAATTCTGCAGCAAGATGAGAACAGTATTTCAGCTTCAACTGGATGCTCCACCCTTGTGCACTCTTGTGCAGCACACAGCCAGCACAACTGTACATGGCAGCACTGATTTCAATCCACACTCTGCCATCTATTGTGTAACCCTGGGAAAAGTTTCTGGGTCTGTCTGTGAATCTCTCTGTTCCTCCAGGAAATGAGCACAGCAATAGTATCTATAGTATAATGTCGTGGAGGAGGAAACTAGATGGAACACGTGGAAAGTGCTTGGCACATAGCCTCACTTTGTCAGTGCAGAAGCTCCCCAATTTACGATAGGTTCATGTCCCGAAAGGCCCGTTGTAAACCGAAAATGTGAGTCACAAATGCATTCGGTACCCCTAACCTACCGAACATCATAGCTCAGCCAAACCTACTTTAAACATGCTCAGAACACTTAACACTAGCCTAAAGCTGGATAAAATTATCTAACATAAAGCCTCCCCCACATGTCTGTCAGCTTGTCATGCTGTGGGGGCTTGCATATGTTGCTATGATGCTGAAAGCTATGCCACCTGTATTTCAGATACCAGCAGGGCCACCCATGAACTTCCAGAGTAAGACAGACTAGGGAAAAGGACCCAGTAGCCCACCCCAGAAACAATTACCCATGGAAAACCCTATGAATAGCAGAGAAACACTGTCAAAGACAGTGCTGGAAAATGAGCCCCCCAGGCTGAAAGGCATTCAAGAAATGAGTAGGAAGAGTTGCCTCTTCAAGGTATACTGGACATTAATGACAAGAATGGAGTAAAGCCCCTAGGGCCTCCTTTTGCTGATGAGGTACGACTCAAAATGAGAAGATACATAGTGGCTGCAAAGTTGGGCTCAAACATGAAAAGATCCTGTGCATGGCAGTGTTGGGTAGTGTTTCGTTCTGCCATAGGGTCACCTAACAACAACACAAGGCCTAGTGTATAATAAAGTGGTATCTCATGTAATTCATTGAATACCATATCGAGAGTGAAAAACACCATGGTCATACAGGTATTTCCTTACACCACTGTAAAGTCAAAACGGTGTAAGCCAAACAATCCTAAGTTAAGGACTGTCTCTACTATTATAATTGGGCTGGGATTTAGCTCAGTGGGTAAAGTGCTGTGCTGCAGTCTCTGAGGCCCCAAGTTCAATTCCCAGCACCGCAAAAAATGGGAGAAGGGCCTGGCAATCCACTCCCAAGGCAATCCCGAAGCACTCAGCCATTGAAAACCTCATAAGGGTCACTATGAGTCGGATACCGACTCTATGGCACCTAACAACAACGACGTACTATTATAATTAATGCTTATAAGACATAGTTACTTCCTTCAGGGAGTTTATAGTCTAGTGGAAGAGACAGATTGTAAAAATATTACATCTACGTACGCCCAGGATTGGAGGTGGGGTGGCACCATACAACTCAGGAAAGTGCTCTTAAAGGGTAAATAGGAGTTCAACAAGCAAAGAATAAGAGGAGGCGGGGGTGGGGAGGGAGGACCCTCAAGGCGAAGAGAACAACACATACAAAAGTTGATATGTGGCATGCCATTGCATGTTCCAGGACCATGAGAAGTTTCTGTGCTGCTGACTACGAATTATGAATTCCTGCTGAGTGCAGCTGCATGAAAAGTGAGCCAATAACAAGGGAGGAAATGTCCCTCTGGGTGTTAAACTTGTGAGTCCTAACACCTGACTTTGAAACTCAAAAGTAGTCATATTTGGGGACATTTTGTCTTTTGAAGTTGCCAGAGGCTTTGAACTAACTGATACTCTGATAGCTAAGTTTAACAGACTTGGACTGTCCCTGGAGCTCCTCTGGTACTCCCTGGGCAATCCCGGGAAGCAGGGCAGAGCTTTCTGAAGGGAGGAAGTCAAGCGGGGAGGCTCTGGAAGTCAGGATCCCTGGGTTCCACCCTACTTTTTAGGCCACTCACCATCCCCCTTCCTGAGCCTCAGTTTCTTCCCCTGAAAGAAGGGGCTGGGCTAGAGTTGCTCTGAACTGGCAGACAGTACACAGTCACGCTCAGAGCCAGGGCTTTCAAGTCAGACAGACCTGAGACCAACATTTCTGAAGGGGAACAAACGAGGATTTGATACACAGAAAGCACCTCACGGGGCAACGGCCCACGGGAAACCCAAAAAGCAGAGGTTCAGATCGCTGGCATTCAGACGGCACTGGTAAGGGGGCATCTGCCACCCCTCAAATCTACAAACCCAAAATCTTGGACATTTGGGAAGTTTCAGGCCTCCACAAGCCCGGTACCAGAGCAGCACAATGAACTCGATAAACTCCAGCCTCAGTAATACCGTCTTTCTATTTGGCTCAAACGGATTTTCCAGATTTTGGCACATGGAGAACACTCACGTGACAGCTCAGCGTGGCAGGGGGAGGGGGGAGTGGGAGGGGAGGGAGGAGCTGAGTGGAAAGACTCTGATGATAGAAACCAGAAGAATATTCTGAAAAGGCCAAAAACTGCAAAAGAATGTAAGTCGCACCCTGATGCAATAGGAGAGAGGTGAACGGAGCAGAGCTGGTTTTGTTTCTTTTCTTGTCTTTTCTTTTCTTTTCTTTTTGGAAGTCCCAGCAGGCTCTTCTGGCCCCTCACAGGGAAAAAGTTTTATGATAGTTTTCTGCTAAAGACACATGGATAGCCAATGTATCGTGAATAACACTAGGATGGACCATGACAAAGTCCTCCCTCTGTACCCATTTCTCCACATCTCTGTCCACCCAGGTAAATGCTCCTGTGGGGCCATTTCACAGGTACAGGGCCTGAGGCTTAGGGAGGGGACGGGACTTGCCCGGCATCGTGCACTGCAGAAGCTGGAACTGGCCTTGGGCTCTACACCTTGTGACTGTCCCTTTCTCAAACCCTTCCCTTGCTGGAGGGGATGAACACTGTGACCGTCCCAAAGAATGCTGTAAAGTGGCCTGGACAGCACATTGTTGTCAGTGGGGAA
>VMDO01019120.1:0-40465 GCA_007922755.1 Pedetes capensis | reverse complement strand
TTCTTTAAAAACATTAATAAAATTAATAAGCATTTAGATAGGCTAAGAGAAAATGAAAGTGGACAGAAATTATTAATATCAAAAAGTAAAGAGGGGTCCTCAGTACATACTCCTTGGACATTGAAAAGACAGTAAAGGAAAAAATTGAACTACTATATGTCCACAGAGTGATGAAAAGGGCCAGCTTTTTCCAAAACAGGAAGAATGAGTCACAATGTGTTTATTGGTGAATTCTTCTGAACATTGAAGGAAAGATATTGTATTAACATCCTATCATCTCTTTCTGAAAACAGAAAAGATTTCCTAACTCATTCTATGAGGTGTAAATTTTCTTAATAACAAAACCAGTCAAAGATATTAGAAAAAAACTACAGATGAATGCCTGAGTCATCATGTTGTTGTTGTTAGGTGCCATCGAGTCTAGTCTGACTCATAGCGACCCTCATAGGGTTTTCAATGGCTGACTGTTTCGGGATTGCCTTGGGCGTGGGTTACCATGTCCTTCTCCCATTTTTGTGGTGCTGGGAATCGAAATTGGGACCTCAGAGACTGCAGAGTGGTGCTCTACCAACTGAGCTAAATCCCATCCCCCTGAGTTATCATAGTAGCAAAAAATCTTAATACATTTGCAGGTCAAATCCAAAAATTTATTTAAAAGACAAACTATATACCATGACCATGTGCTTATGTAAGGCTGGTTTTATGCTCAAAGTTCAATCAAACTAACCAATTGCATTAACAGGCTGAAAACGTAAAAAAGTCACATGATATCATTGTTATATCAATAAAATCATTAAATGTTCTTTGAAAATTCAACACCTATTCATAATAAAAATTCTCACCTAACAAAGAATAAGGAGAATCTTTCTTAAATTACTAAAAGACAATAATGAAAACCCACACTAATATTATAGTTAGTGGTGAGAAAATAAAACCTTTCTCACTAAGACATATGACAAATATGTCTCCTTACACTACACTTTTCAACCTTGTTCTGGAAGTCATAGTTACTATAATAAGGTCAAATAAATAAAAGGAAATAAGAATCGTACATTTTAGGAAGAAAAAATATAAATGTCTTTGTTCACAAGTCACATGAACATCTAGGTAGAAAATCCAAAACATTTGACAAGAAAACATTTAGAGTTAATAAGCAGTTCTAACAATGCTAGCTGAAGTTATAGGAAAGGGTGAGGGGGAGATGAACAGGAGAATTATAGAGGATTATAGGCCAGTGAAACTAATCTATAATACTATAATGGTGGATATAAGTCATTATGCATTTGTCCAAACCCATAGAATGTCCAACATCAAGAGTGGGTCCTAATGTAAAGTAAGGATTCTGGATGATAATGATATGTCAGTGTAAGTTCATTAGTGGTAACAAATGTACTGCTCCAGTGGGAAACATTGAGATAGGGAGGGTACACATGTGTGAGGACAGGGGTTATATGTGATATCGTTCCTTACAATTTTGTTGTGAATCTGAAATTCACACACACAAAAACAATTAATTCACTTGGTTTAAATTAGTCTTGTTGTTGTTAGGTTCCATCAAATTGGTATCCAACTCATTGCTACCCTACATACAACAGGCAAAATACTGTTGTCAGTGCTTCTCTGCTATTCATAGGGTTTTCAATGGTGAATTGATTTTTGAGAGTGGGTTGCTGGGTCCTTCTCCCAAACCTACAGTATCTCGTGTTCCCAGGTGGTCTCCCATCCAAGTATAACCAGACCCTGCCCTGCCTAGTTTCCAAGATCTGATGGGATCGGATGCCACAGTGCTAGGGCTGCAGGCTGTGATATTCTTAGGATCACTAAAATGTCATCTGTAAACATTTACCGACCCTAATTTATTACATTCTAACATCAGTCTTCCAAATTCATAAAAATCCACTTAAGACTAGCATGAATTCTCATAACTAGGTTCTGTTTCAAAAATGTAATTTGCTTAAAGTCTATATAGGTGACAAAAAACCCTCAATTATCCTCCCAATCCTAGTTTGAAACACTAACATAATTTGCACATACCAAAACAATGCAAATATAGATACAGACTAGTTTCTTCACAGGAATTTTATCAAAAGTGCAGAATTTTCCTCTTTTAATAACAAAATGAAAGGGAAAGAATACCCTTTATTTAGTGATAAATCTGAATATTTTCCATCATGAAATCAGTATTTGTATTTTTCTTGGTATTTTGTGACCTCCCCCTTGCAAAAAAAAGAAAAGATTATATTTTAGAAATTTTATGAAATTTTTAAATATCCATAGTAGTTCCAACATCATTGATAATTACTTCTATATTCATTTATTAGACCTGGACTTGTCCTTTGGGAAGTATATTTTCCATATCCTTGCTATTGTGAAAAGCACGGCATTGAACATGGAGATGCAGGTGTCTCTGTGGTATGATGACCAATCTCCCTTTGGGCAAATTCCCAATAGTGTTATAGCTGGGTCATATGGTAGATCTATTTTCAGTTTTATAAGATACCTCCATATTGATTTCCACAGTGGCTGGACCAATTTACAGCTCCACCAACAATGTAAGAGTGTTCTCTTTTCCCAGCAACCTCGCCAGCATTTTTTGTTGTTTGTTTTATTGATCTTGGCCATTCTTACTGGTGTAAGGTGAAATCTCAGAGTTGTTTTGATTTGCATTTCCCTAATGGCTAGGGATGTTGAGCATTTTTTCATGTGTTTCATGGCTTTATGGACCTCTTCATTTGAGAACTGTCTACTCAGTTCCTTTGCCCATTTGTGTTTTGGGTTGTTTTTTGAGGGGAGTTTTTTTCTTGAGTTCTTTATAAATTCTAGTGATTAGACCTTTGTCTGATGTATAAAATGCAAAGATTTTTTCCCATTCCATGGGGGTTTCCTTGACTCTGTTAATTGTCAAAATGAATCACATTAAGTTGTACATTAAAAATTTCCAATAAAAAAGGAAGTATATTTTCATTCTGTTTAAGCATAAATTCCCATTGTTTTCTATTTTATGCCCCAGTAAAGCCTACAGTGACAACAACTATTGATCAACCCATTTTCATTATGTTGTTTGTTGTTGTTAAATGCCATCAAGTGGTTCCAATTCTTAGTGACTCTATATGAGTTACCGACTTCTAGTGAGCTTGAAAATTTTAAAAACTACAATTTTGAATATTTAATCACTTTGATGACCTTCAAAACTACTAGCACTGGGAAATTTTGTTGACATCCTGAGGACTGGAATAAACTTTTTATCAATTGATACAATTTATCATTTTGCCCAGTTGCAGTAAAAATTATTCTTTGCCTAGCTTGTGGATACTAAAACTCATGCAGGCTTATAAGGAGTCATTCTCAAGTATATACCAGACAGTAATACAACCTAATATTTTGTTCTTTGGAGCATAACAGATAATGTTGGCTAAATTGAAATACAATAATTGACACAGGATTATATTGAGTGATGGCTATCTCACATAGAAGAATTTCTATAAAACTTACAGAAAATATAAATGTGCACAAATTAGCTTGTTGCTGTTTGTTGTTGCTAGGAGCCTTTGGGTCATGTCTGCCTCATGGCAATGCTCATAGGTTTTCAAAGGTTGATTTTTTCAAGATTCCTTTGGGAGTGGATTGTCACGTCCTTCTAATTTATACAAAGTACAGAAATAATAGGGGAACTAAGTCTTTTTAAATATTAACAAATTAGCTATTACTATTGTTGTTGTTCTTAGGTTCCTTCAAGTCAGATCCGACTCCTGGTGACCCTATGTATAACAGAACAAAAGACTCCCTGATGCAGTGTGAGGCACAGGATCCTTTTCATGTTTAAATGCATTGTTGCAGACACTGTGTTGATCCATCTAGTGGAGGGTTTTCCTTTTTTCATTGCCCTGCTGCTCTCCCAAACATGATGTTCCTTCTCCAGGGGTTGGGCTCTCCTGACTACATGTCCAAAATATGTAAGATGCACTCTAGACATCCTTGCTTCCAAGAAGCACTCTGGTTGCATTTCTTCTAGGATGGATCTATTGATTCTTTTTGCAGTCTCTGGTATATCCAATTCTCATTTCTAGCACCATAAATCAAAAGCATCAATTCTTTTCCTGTATCCCTTAGTCAATGTCCAGCTTTCACAACCACATGATGAGACTGAAAATATAGCATGACTCAGGTGCACTTCGTCTTCAATGTGACATCTTTACTTTACAACACTTTAAAGAAGTCTTTTGCAACAGCTTTTCCCAATGCAAGGCATCTTTTGATTTCTTGACTGCTTCCATGGATGTTGATTAATTGAAGAACCAAGTAAAGAACCAAAAAAAATCTTGGATAACTTCAATCTTTTCTCCGTTTATCATGAAGGTGTAAGTGTATTTGTTTCCTTGATGTTGAAGTGCAATCCATCCAGAAGGCTGTGTTCTTTGATGATCATCAGTAAATGTTTCAAATCCTCTTCACTTTCAGAAAGCATAATTATGTCATCTGCATAATGCAGGTTGTTCATGATACTTCCTCCAATCCTACCTGATGCTACCTTCTTCTTCATAAAGTCCAGCTTCTCAGACTATTTGCTCATTTTGAGATTGAAGAGGTACCATGAAAGGATTCAGCCCTGACATACACCTTTCCTGACTTCAAGCCAGGCAGCATTTCCTTGTTCTGTTTGAATGATTGCCTCCTGTTTCATCTATAGATTCCTCATGTGTACAATTATATACACTTGTATTCCTATTCTTTGCAATGTTATCCATAATTTATTATGATCCACACAATCAAATGCCTTTGTATAGTCATTAAAACATAGACATCTTTCAGGAATCAGTGTTATTAGTTGTAGTATTTTATTTTTAAGGCAACCGGGTATCGTCCTTTTTTTCATTTTTAAAGTGAAGACTACACAAAACAGAGAAAAGGATACTCTTAATTTTATTCAAATTGAGTTCTAAAATGGATAAGACATTACTAGTAAGTTTGTTATTGAAGTTAAGAAGATAACATCAGTGTATACATGCCAAAATATGGAGAAATCTCATGAAGATAGCATTGAACAAAAGATATGAGGTCTATAAATGTATATAGTGTATGATTCCACTTATACAAAATTCTTGTTCATGCAAAACTAATCTATGATACTAAAAGTTACTATAACATTTGGCTTTGGGAAAAGGGAGTAACAATTTGAAAGGCACAGGAGAGAGAGTACTAAGGTGTTGTTCTTTTTAAATCTAGATGCAGGATAGAAAAATTAATTTAAATCTCCACCTATTATTTGTGTATATTTTTAGTGTCTGTATGATTAAACTAAGTAATAATTTTTGATGAAAACTTGGCCAAGAATATAAGTTAAAATAGAAATATACTAATGACCTCACTAATCACTGGAAAGCTCACAAAAGGTAGGAAATGATAATAGGCTTATGAAACAATAGTCTTCTTGGTATACAAATTTAGAAAACCTATGCAATTTGGTATGGGAGAAGGGCCTGGCAATCCACTCCCAATGCAATCCTGAAACAGTCAGCCATTGAAAACCCTATGAGGGTCGCTATGAGTTGATACCGACTCGACAGCACCTAACAACAACAACAACAGATGTGATTTGCAAGTAAAGGACAAGGAAAAGTCCTTAACTGGAGATTCCTACTCTTCTACCTCAGTGTTCCTAATTTTGTAATGTTTTCTTTATATTGATATGTCATTAAGAATTCATTGAAACCCATAGTTAGCTTTATTTTTTCTCCACAACAGTGTACAAAATGTAGTTCTGCCTTCAGAAATTATCTTTCTGGCTCCATGATCTGATCTTTGTGTCTTTGTTCCCTGAGAAAGCCAATTTTTTAGAAGATCATCATTTTATTTTCTATGCCATAACAACAAAAAGAAAATGGAGATTTTGAAGCTCAATACTTGGAAGGATTTCTTTCTGGAAATTTGAACTAAAATTCTTCCTCTTAATGTAGATAGTGAGAACACCAGAATATTTTCTAAATCACAGTTAACATTTTTGTTTTCACTCTAAGCCCTTATGGTGTCCACCAAATTAACGGTAAGTGACACAAATAATTGTTTAGTCACTTGATGCCTAATAATGTAAGGATTGGATTTGCACATTGCAGAACTATTTTCAGACCCTTAGAGATTCAATTATAATAAATTTGTTCCACATTTACTAAGAACATACTTCAATATAGAAATAGTAGAAGGTATATGGCAGAAACAGCATGATATAACCAACTGGTCCAAGATTATATATTTAAAATGAAGTTGAGGCAATGAAAATAATTCTTTATCTTTACTGTAATACAAGGAAACCTGAAACTGTAATTATAGCATGGAAATGATCTATCTACTTAAATGGAAGTCGCAACTGCACACACTGTGTAGCTCCTCTTCCTTCACCTTCTGTAAGACAGTCTAAGTTCACTGCTCTTAGAGCCAACTGTGCTCTCTAGACTAACAAGATGACATAAGGAAATCCAAAGGTCACATTTTCTGTGAAAATAAATCTACAGGACTAGAACTCACTTCCATGCAAAAGCACATCTGGGAAACTTGCGTTATTTTAGGCTCAGCTCCTATATCCACTCCTTTGTGACGCTGTTTTCAATTATCCAAGGCAAATGGAAAAAACTACCTCCTGAGCTCAATTATTCCCTTCTATACTGTGCATATGTGCTCTAGAACTTTCCATATTATCTTATAATCATTGTTTTCAAGTCTGTATGCCTTTGTGGGGTTTCACTCATAGTGACCATGGATGGTCGATTTGTATATAATCAGTATAAACCAAGTAATTAACAAAAACAGATTGTTGAATGACTGAATAACAACAAATGTTAATTTTTGGGAAAAGACTAACACAGAGATCCAGATTTAATGATATTCAATACATATTTTAAATGAAGAATTCAAAGTAAAAAAAATTTAAAGCAAAAGTAAATCATCTTTATCTTTTTGATCTGTTTAAACAATGAAACAATAAACATATTTTCATTTTAAAATGAATAAATAGGGTATTTTTTCACATTTTCAATAAAAAGAATTTATTTTTAAGTTACTTCCATCTGATGATCATATAGACTTGTAGGAAGAAATTGCAAGCAACCATAACTCAAAATTCATAAGCTCATGATTGGAGGAACGATCTCTCAACATTTAGTAGTTCACTGGAGATATTAGCAGTACAATGTGACACATATATTTCAAATCTAGCATGACAACTAGGGAAGAAAAACAATTAGAGAAATACAAATATAGATGATCTAAGTGTTTTATTTTTTGAAAAAACATAAAATTGTCCAATAGTGTATATAATATTTTCATGTGTTCCCTAAAGACAATATTGTGTGTATTAGACATTAGATACTGAATAGTAGTTATTATGTAGAGATTCCCTAAATTATAAGACTAAAACTATGTAAGCAATGGTCATCCTGAACATGACATCTGCAATTCAGCCAAAATCTTAAATCAGAAAATCTATCAGGTGTGTGTGCGTGTGTGTGTGTGTGTGTGTGTGTGTGTATCATTTTTAAAATGCTGAAAAGCTAAGCATAGAGGCACACACCTATAATCACAGAATTCAGGAGTCTAAGGCAGAAGGATTGTGAGTTCAAAGCTGGTGTGGGTTACATAGTGAGACCCTATCCCAAAACAAACCAACAGACAATCTAAAATCCACTGGAAAGCAAATTCATTTATTTCCAATGGAGAAAAATATTTTCCCAATGTTATATGAAAATAAATAACATATAAGATAGTTTTTTATCACTGCTCTCATGGTTTAAGTACAGAATAATCACTATATGAATTATTTTTAAGATATTATAACAAAATGTGTGATAAAATTTTAACCAAAGAAGACATTTATTCACTTCATTTCACCTGTAGATGCTTTATTATTACAATCAAGGTATTACCTAAAGTAATAGAAAATCCAAAGCATTGGGTATCCATTTTAAACTTACAAAGAAAAAAGGTAAAAAAGGAGATGCAGTGTAACTCAGAAAGATCATACAGGATCATCCAAAGTAATTTCAAACCCTAGAAACATGGCTTTGTAGTCAACTCAACTCTACCATAAAAGTAGAACAAAAGGTTTTAAAATTAAAAAAATATCAGATAAGCTCTTCCATATTACATATTATTTCCCATGCTGTGTGAACTGATAGTACAATATAGGAGGAAAATATTTAAGAGCAGAGTTTCTCTAGACACTTTAATAAGGTGAACACATTAGAAGTCAAGATAATAAATCTTGTTCTGCTAGTCACATAAATGTGTATTTGAGGAAATTTTTTATTTAAAAATAAATATAACCTTTAAAATCATAGGATTAGAAAAATCCACTAAGACATTGACTTAACGTTTATCATGGAAGGCATATACCTTGAGTTTGTGTGTTTAGTTTATGTAAGTTAAAGTAACCATGATTTTAATACACTATATTGCCTTTAGGTTGAGAAAGCATGGGATGAAATTAGCAGATTATTTTTGCCTATTTTCAACATTTTAAAATAATGAATTAATTTAACGGATAACACAGAGCAAATGTACATTTTAATATAGGATGTCTCCAAAGGAATATTACTTACTCATTTTTGGCATGTTTTTCCTCTAAGGAAAAGATTTTTAATTCTTAATTTGTGTGTTTTGCTGAGGTGGGTAAATTTGTGGCATATGAGAGAAGAGGTGACTCAGATTAGTGTAAGGAAAAAAAAAACAGCTTCTGTTCATAATCACTTTCTGCCATTTCCTCCTAGTCCTAAAACTGATCTTTAAAATTCCTTTTCTCTGCCTCTTTCTTAACCTCTTTATGGTTTACATAAAGATTGACACAAAATCTTAACCCTTGCTTTTTCTTCAACAGGATTCCATTTTAGAAAGATATGAATATTATTCTTTATAAAAACAATCTAAACTATTTAAATGATTAATACAATTTTAACCTCCAAAACACCTATTTTCCTAGCTTTCATTATCATCTCCATTTTTGACTCGATCCCTCTGACATCACAAGTGCTCCACTAGTACAAACATATCTAAGGAGTGTTTCCTTTTGGTCAGACATTAATTTAGTGTAAGACATCTCTAAATGCCTTTTAATTGTGAGGCATTATAGCTTATGCTAGTGATAATGAAATGAAGAAGTTATCCTGTTAGTTTGGAGGAGTTTTACATACTAAGGACAGTGAAAAAGGTACACAAATAGCTGAATTAAAATACAAGGAGATAATGTATTAGAGCTATAAGGAGAATAGGACTAAAGCCCAGAGAAAGTTGTCACCAACTCTTCCTGAGAACTTCAGTTTATATCTAACAGAAAACATGTCATCTGAATTAGATCAACACATTGCAATAGAATTTCCCCAAATGAAGAAAAGAGTAAGCATATTGTTGATGTTCTGTACCCTCAAGTCAAGCCTGACTCATAGTGACTCTATGTACAAAAGAACGAAACACTCCACTGTTTAAGCCCATTGTTGCAAACACTGTGTCAATCCATATAGTTGAGCATCTCCATTTTTTTCATTGACCTGCCACTCTCCCAAACATGATATCATTCTCCAGGGATTGATACTTCTTTACTATAAGTCCAAAATACTTAAGACACAGTCTAGCCATAGAGCTCCTAAGGAACACTAGCAATTCTTCTGGGATGAATCTGTTGCTTCTTTTGGAAGTCTACGGTATATTCAATATTTTTCTCCAGCACCATAATTCAAAAGCATCAAATCTTCTTTTATCTCCCTTGTTCAATGTCCAGCCCTCCTAACAATAGGATGCAACTGAGAATACCATGGTATGAGGCAGGTGCACCATTGTCTTCAGTGTGACATCTTTAATTTTTAACACTCTAAAAGAGGTCTTTTGCAGCAGCTTTTCTCAATGCAGTGCATCTTTTGACGGCTTGACTGCTGTGTCCATGGGTGTTGACTGTACAACCAAGTGAAGCAAAATATTGAACAAACTCAATCTTTTCTTCATTTATCATAAAGTCATTTACTGACCCAGTTGTAAGGAATTTTGTTTTATTGATGTTGAGGTGCAACCCATAATGAAGGCTGTGTTCTTTGATCTTCAACAGTAAATATTTCAAATCATCTTCATTTTCAGTAAGCAGAATTGTGTCATCTGCATAACACAGGTTGTTAATGACTCTTTCTCCAATCAAGATGTTGCACTTTTCTTCATAAAGTCCATCCATCTTCTCAGATTATTTGCTTAGCATAGAGATTGAAGAGGCATGGTGGAAGGCTACAGCCCTGACTCACATCTTTCTTGACTTTAGGCAGTGCTTCCTTGTTCTGTTCCAAGAATACCTCCTTGTCCATGCACAGATTCCCCATGACTCCAATTAAGTGCTCTGGTATGAGACAGACATATGGGGGTGAGGAAGCACACAGGAAATGCTTTATGTAACCCTTTGTTCAAAAATAAAATTGTAAAAAGAATAACAATATGGTATTGTGCAGGGTTAGATAGTAAAAGGTGGATTTAATGAAATAGACATGATCCAAGATTGATTTAATTAATGAACTTACTCTTGTTGTTGTTGTTGTTGTTGTTGTTGTTGTTGTTGTTAGGTGCCCTGGAGTCATGTATGACTCATAGTGACCCTACGCACAACAGAACAAAACACTCCCTGACACTGTGCTATGCCTCACACTATGTCAGTGCTTCTCTGCTATTCGTAGAGTTTTCAATGGCTGATGGTTTTAGGAGTGGATTGTCAGGTGCTTCTCCCTAGCATGCAGCACCCAGTACTTCCAGGCGGTCTCCCATCCAAGGAGTAACCCAGCCAACTCTGCTTAGCTTCCGACATCAGGCAGGATCAGATGCCAGGGTGCTATGGCAGCAGACAAATTTACTATAGGTCGAGAAAAATTTTGGGAACCATGGAATAATACTGAAACATGAAATACAGTTTGATTACTTTCTTTACTAATCAGTAAAATTGTAGAACTTATATACAGGCATCCTTTTTCCTTGCTTTCCATAAATTCAGAATTTTTCCAAGAATAATTTCCCTCTCAACACTATCCCCACACCCAGGACTTTACAGGTACACTTTTATGAGTTCCTGTAGTAATAAGTGATTATTTGCTGGGTTCTAGGAAATAATATTTAGACAATTGATTTTTCAGTTATCTGAACAAAAATGACTCACATTTTGTATATGAAAATTATATTTTTCCTTTGGGAAACCAATAGAATGGGTTTCAAAGATGAAAAAGATACTATGACATAGGAATTTATTCTGAAAAAGGACACTGAAATTCCCAGTGAGAATTTTTTTCTTTGGAAATAATAAAAGTGTAATACTGATTGACTTTGGGAGAAGGGCCTGGCAATCCACTCCCAAGGTAATCACGAAACAGTCAGCCACTGAAAACCCTATGAGGGTCGCTATGAGTTGGATACTGACTCGACGGCACCTAACAACAACTAACAACTGATTGACTTATTTTTCATCTACAAATTGCAAGTTGTTAATATTAGCCAACACAATCAAATCTAGACACATTTTTGACTGCCCTTATAACTTAATATTTATTTATCTATCTATCTATTTATTTATTTAGTTAGTTCAAGATCATACTTCACAGGCTTATAAACCAGACTATAGAATATGATAATTTTTCTTTTACCTGCTAGAAGAGAAAAAAAGCAACCCCACAAAGAAGAAAAATAAAAGGAAAAAATAAAAGTCTTCTCTACTCTCCTAAGTATATCACAAAGTTTATCATCTAGAATTATATTCTCATTTCCATAAACAAATATAATTGAGATCCTTAATGAAACATGGTGAGGCAAATTGGTAGACACTTATTTGACTCTTCTTTGTACAAGTTCTTCCTAAACTTTGAAATAAAATTGCATTTAAAAGAGCATACCTGATCATCACTTGCTGTTGTTGTTAGGTGCTGTTGAGTCAGTATCTGACTCATAGTGACCCTATGTATAACAGATGAAGCATTATTATCATGCTTCTTTACTATTTATAGGGTTTTCAATGGCTGATTATTTTTTGGGAGTGGGTTTCAGGGTCCTCCCAAAGAGTAATTATTATATGCCGTCCAGTCTCATGGTCTCACAGCTACCTTAAGTACAACAGAATGAAGCCCTCTTTGATGCTGTGCCATGCCCAGCTCTGTGTCAGTGCTTCTCTGCTATTCACAGGGTTTTTGATGGCTAATATTTTGGGGATTGTTTCAGGAGTGAGCTGCCATGTCCTTCTCCCATTTATGCAGTGCTGGGGATTGAACCCCTAGTTGATTTATATTACTCATTACATATCTCCTTCTACCTCCTCCCTCAATACTGACTCATCTTTAAATCTTCCATTTCCTAGGCTAATTATCTTGTCTGAAACCAACACAGCACTGATATATAAACGCAAATTTGAGTTCATTTATGTATTATGTGGAATGTCAATTTAGAACATTTCTTCTCTGTGTGTGTATGTTTATGAGAGTACTCATGTGTGTGTATGTGAGAGAGAGAGATAATGAGAGAGGCAGAGGCAGAGAGAGACAGAGAAGGAGGGGGCTAATTAAGAATTTTGGTTATAACATAACACGAAATTCCTATTGTTTCATATGAGCAGGAATTAGTCATGAGATAAGCAGTATTAGGAATGACATGGGGGCATGGAAAACATTTTGAAATATAATCATACATGGTTTTCTCTTGTTCTTTGATGCAATGTAAATTGTGGAAGGCTCACAAATGTGCTTTAGCTTTGGATTTCTTATCACTAATTCACTCAATCATGTTTATTAAAATATTGATGAATACAAGACATCATTACTACCCATTATTTAACCAACTTCTCAAATCTCTTATTATGTCTGTGACTCAGAATTTCTTTGCAAATCTTCTATCCCTATCCTGTGCAATATCGGCCATATTGTTAATGTAGTTTGTCAAGTCATACTGGATCAGGTTAAAGTGGTAAAATCATTTTAGATTTGTCTAGATTTCTTTCATCAATTTTCTTTCTTGAAATTGACAGAATACGGAAGAACTGGACAACATGGTTATAGGCATATTTTGGTTGCAATAAGAACAAATAAAGTATACAAGTGGCATTATCTCATGGAGTTTCTGTGCAGGTGCCAATGTAGTGTTAAGTCCTATATTGCCAAATCCTAATAGACTAAACATACAAAGAATAACTTTGATGAGAAGTCACATACTAAGCCAGGCGTGGTGGCACTCACCTGTAATCCCAGCGGCTTGGGAGGCGGAGGCAGGGGGATCGCAAGTTTGAGACCAGAGGCAGTCTGTGTAACTTAACAAGACCCTGTCTCAAAAAAGTTAAAAAAAAATGGGCCGGGGGTGTAGCTTAATGGTCCAGCACTTGCGAAGCATGCAGGTGCCAGGCCCTGGGTTCAATTCAACCCCCAGTATCAAAAAAAAAAAAAAAAAAAAAAAAAAAAAAAAAAAAAAAAAAAAAAAAAAAAAAAGAAGAAGAAGAAGAAGTCAAATACTTAGGGGAATCAGGAGAAGGATTAGATTTTGAGGAGTTTTGATCATTAACCTGTTGCTTTCAATCACAGAGTTACCAACAGGTTATGGTCAATGTCATTGCATCTCCCCATTATTTCAAGTCCCCACACCTGTTGTTAACATGATTTACAGGGTCTTTAAACAGATGGTACATGGCTTTTATTCCCTCTGTTGTATTCTTTTTCCCTTTTGGGAACAAGACATTGAAAATTGACTTCAACATGGAAGAAATTAGAACCTCATTCCAATGCCTAGAGCAAGGTGCAGGATCACAAAAGATCTCAATAAATAAATAAATAAATACCCTTAAGTTTATACTTTAAGCTTATTGTAGCATAGAGACAACTTATGATGAGTAAAAATGTAAAAGTTAACCGTAAAAACTCAATTAAACACACACACATACAAACACACACAAACAAAATCAGTGAACACTAGAGAAATTAGTCTAATTTCCAAAATTACCACATTATTATACTCAAATGTCTACTTTTAGCAAGAAAAAAATAATCACAATGCATACAAAGAAATATAAAATTATAGTCCATTCAATGTAAACAAATAGACAAAATTACCTCTGAAAAGGATCAGACAGCAAATATACTAGACAAAGACTTTAAAACAACTATGTTAAAATTGCTCATAAAAATTTTAAAAAAGAAAAGAAAAAACATTGTTGTTGTTGTTGTTGTTAGGTGCCGTCGAGTCGGTATCCAACTCATAGTGACCCTCATAGGGTTTTCAATGGCTGACTGTTTCAGGATTGCCTTGGGAGTGGATTGCCAGTCCCTTCTCCCATTTTTGTGGTGCTGGGAATTGAACTCCGGACCTCAGAGACTGCAGCGCAGTGCTCTACCCACTGAGCTAAATCCCAGCCCCAGAAAAAACATTACACATGCTAATGTAACAAAAGTGATATATAAACAAGTGGAAATACCATTAGAAATAGAAAACCTAAAAAAGAAACTGAACAAATTCTGAAATTGAAAAATATAATAATGGAAATGAAAAATCTGCTAGAGAATCAAAAACAGATTTGAGCAGTCAGAAGAATGAATGAGCAAATTTGAAGTGGGAATAATTGAAACGATCACGTCTGAGAAAAACTGAATGATCCCTCAAAAAAATAGAACATCACCATGAAGTCCCATGTCCCTGAAATGCCTTTTTCTTTTCCCAAGACTCTAGCTAAGTCAAAGTAGCCCAAGACAGGAACATTTGGATAAGGGCTCTCTGGAGGGCCCCTGACTCTGTCTTATGGATACTATGAATCAGGTCAAACTAAAAGAGAATTTCCTTCCTGTCCACCCACTGAGTCAGTTATTTCTTGGAATCTTGGTCATACAAAGACAAAAAAAATCTAAACTAATGGTATCACTGGACATGTAGTCTAATCTTTAAAAGTCTCCCTATAATAATCAAGCATTACCATGCTTGGTGGAAAGGAAGAGTATTCTTGGTCCAGCCAACTGTCATTGAAGATCAAAGAAAACACTATGTAGAGAGTAAGCATTATTATTGAGTCACCATTAAGGATGGACGTGCTACTTGCATAGCCTGTTGCCACTGCACTTTGAATGTTGTAACTTCCTAATTCATTTGTTAAGCCCTTAGTCTCCAATGTGGCAGTGTTTGAAAATGGGTAATTTGGTAGGTAATTAGGTCAAAAAGGTGGCCCTCTCCTTGATGGAACTAGTGCTTGTGCAAGAAGAGACATGAGAGACATTACCCCATTCTTGTGTGGATGCATCAAGAAGGGAGACATGTATAAACTGAAATCAGGCCATCATCAGAATATACTTTGTGGCACCCTAATATTAGACTTCCCAGTCTCCTGTGAGAGTCAAATGTTTGCTGCTTAAAACCACTCAGTTTATCGTATTTTGTTGTGGCAGGTCAAGCTAACTAAAGCCAGAAGACAATTGGAAGCTGACTAAGATTGGCCAGAAAACTGATATATTCAAAATATTAAAATAAAATAATCTGCTAACCAAGAATCCTGTGTCAATATAACTTCCTTTAAATGTAAAAGAGAAGGGCTAGAGGTGTGGCTCAGTGGTAGTGCTTTTGCCTAGCATGTGTGAGGCTCTGAAATCAATCCTCAGCACTGGAAAAATAAATGAAAGAAAAATTAAGATATTTCTAGATGCCATAGCACCCTAGCATCCAATCCTGCTAAGCAGGGTCAGCTTGTTTAGTGCTTGGATGGGAGACTGCCTGGGAATACCATGTGCTGTAGGCTAGACAGAAGGACCTGGCAATTCATTCCCCAAACAATTCACCACTGAAAACCCTATGAATAGCAGAGAAGCACTGACATAGCACCAGACATGGCACAGTGTTGGAGACAGTTTTGTTCTGTTGTACATGGGGTTGCTATGAATTGGACCTGACTCGATGGCACCTAACAGCAGCAATAACAGATAAACAAAAGGTGAATAAGTTCATTACTACTAGACTTCCCTTGCAAGAAATTTTAAGGGAATCCTGTAAGTTGAAATGAAAAAATACCAGACAGTAACTTGAAGCCATATAAAGAAATAGAGATCTCAGTAAATACATAGGCAATTAAATACAGCTAGAATTATCATTAGAATCAGGTTTAATTCTTTTTCTGATTTCTACATAATTTAGTCATTTTAAGCTATTAATCTAAAATCTAGTGCTAAAATACTATTATAACTCCATATTTTGTTTTCTATATAACTTAAGTGGCTAATGTGCTAAAAATATTTGTTTACACTTTTGGACACATACTGCATAAAGATATAATTTTATGATATCAACAACTGAAAGAAATCTGGATGGAGTTACTAAAGGAACAGAGTTTTGGTTTATACTATTAAAGTTAAGCTGGCAAAAATTCAAATTAAATTTATTATTTTAGAGTGTTAAAAGTAATTCCTGGAGCCACAAAGAAAGATGCTAAATAACATACACAAAAAGGGAATAAGAAATTTTAATATTTTATTACAAAAACGACTAAAAAGCCAGTAGTGCAGGAAATGAATGGAAAAATATAAAGTATAAAGAAAATAAACAGCAAAATGAAAAAAATCTCTCAAATCAGTAATGAGTTTAAATTTTAGTGAATTAAACTGTCCTGTCCAATCAAAAGATAGAGTGAGACAGAAGAGATACTTTAACATATTCTAATCATATGCTACCTATAAGACCCTCACTCTAGATCCAAAGATACAAATGTGTTAAAAGTAAAAGCATGGTAAGGAAAAGTCCATGGAAATGCTAACTAAAAGAAAAGAGAAGTGGCTATATTAATATCATACAAAATAGTCTTTAAATCAAAAAGTTTATAAGAGATAAAAAGACATTATGTATTAATACAAGATTCAGTACAGCAAAAAGGTATAGCAATTATAAATATTTAGGTATCAAGTAACAAATCATCAAGATATACTGAAAAAAATGTTGACAGTTCTAGAATATATTGAGGCATCAATTTCCAACTCTCAAAATGGAAAGAACTAGATAAAAAAAAATGCTAAGGAAATACAAAAATTAAAACACAGTAAACCAACACAATCTAACAGCCAAGCAGATCACTCCATCCAATAACAGAATACACATCTCAGTGACACATTTCCCAGGATATATCATGTTAAGCCATAAATTGTTACAATAGATAAAAGTTGATGTCATACACGCTAACTTCTCCACCAAAATAATATCAAATTAGAAATCAAGAACAGAAGGAAGATTGAAAAATCCACAAATTTTTGGAAATTAAACAGCACATTCTTAAACAGTCACCTGATCAAAGAAAACAATAACAAGAGAAATTACAAAATAACCAGAGACCAATGAAAATGAAACACAGCTTACCAAGATTTATGGCATACTATCTTGTCCCTTACAATTTAAGGCACTAGAAAAAGAAGAACAAGTTAAATCCAAAACCAGCATAAGCAAAGAAATACTAGATTACAGCACAGATAAACAAACTACAAAACGAAATTAATAGAGACAAATCAAGGAAAATGAATTTGAGTCTTCACAATGATAAACAAAATGGACATACTTTTACCTATATTCAGAAAGTCTGCAGCCATAGCACTGTTGCATCAGATCTCAGAAGTTAAGCAGGGTTGGGCCTGGTTAGTACTTGGATGGGAGACTGCCTGAGAACACCAGAGACTGTAGGCTTGGAAGAAGGACCCTGCAACCCACTCCCAAAAATCACTTTGCCATTGAAAACCCTATGAATAGCAGAGAAGCACTGGCAATAGCATTTCACCTGTCCTA
Source organism: Pedetes capensis (assembly GCA_007922755.1). NCBI lineage: Eukaryota > Metazoa > Chordata > Mammalia > Rodentia > Pedetidae > Pedetes > Pedetes capensis. The sequence goes on along the minus strand of VMDO01019120.1, from coordinate 22,693 downwards.
CCTACAGTTGCTATGAATTAGATACCAACTCGGCCTCCATGGCACCTAACAACAACATATTAAGAAAAATAAGCACTCCAGTTAAAAAAATCATAAGTGAAAGTACTTAGTCCATAGAAATAAAAAAGATTATGATAGTACTATGACAATTGTCTATCAACAAACTGGATAACATAGATGAAAAAGACAAATTCCTAGAAAAACACCAAGACTAAGCTGTAAATAATAGAGTAGCTGGGGAAAAATATAACAAGTAAGGAGATTAAATCAGTAATCAAATATCTCCTAACAAAGAAAAGCCCTGGACCTAATGGCTTCACCAATGATTACTACCAAACTTTAAAGAAGAATTAACCACAGTTTTTTTTTTAATTTCCAAAAATAACAAGAAGAGGATACACTCCCCAACTCATCTATGAGCCCAACATTACTTCCTGAATGCCAAAACCAAGGAGAAATACTGCAAAAAATGTGCATAGACAGATCCAGATAACTTATAAATGTTGATGGAAAAATCCTCAACAAAATATTAGCAAATCAAATTCAGTAGCATATTAAAAAGATTGTTTATTTGTTATTAGGTGCCAACTAATAATGTCTGACCAATAGAGATCCTATGAACAACAGATGAAACACTCTCTGACACTCTGCTATACCCAAAACTATCTCAGTGCTTTTCTGGTATATATGGAGTTTTCAATGGATGACTGTTTCAGGATTGTTCCAGGAGTGGGCTGCCAGGTCCTTTGCCCATTTTGGAGGTACTGGGGATCAAATTCAAGGCCTGAGAGAGTACAGAGCAGCACTTTACTAACTGACTTATACCTCTGTCCCAGAATATTTATACCCTCCCTGAAAAAAGGAGATTCATTCCAGGAGTGCTAGGAAGAATCGTCAATTGAGAGGAAAATTAATCAATATACATATTACATCAACAGAACAGAAGGAAAAAATGTACATAATCATCCCAATTGTTGCACGCTTAGATTACAAAAACTATCAAACCGGGAATCAAAGGAATCTACCTCAACATAATAAGAATTGTGTATATAAAACCCATAACAGACCTCTTATACTATGGTAAATGACTGAAAGGTTTTCTTCTAAGAAAAAGAAATAAGGATCCCTGTTTTCAACATGCCTATTGTGCATAGTACTGGAAGTCCTACCCAGAGTAATTTGTCTAGTAAAACAAATAAAAGGTATTCAAATGAGAAAGGGAGAAGTGTAATTATTTCTATTAACAGATATAATCTTCTATGCAGAAAATCCTAAAGACTATATACCAAAAATAAAAAATAAAAAAGTTGTAGAACTAATAAATTCAGCAAAGTAGGAAGATACAAAGTCAACACACAACGATCAGTTGCATTTCCTTGCATTAACAATGCGCCATCTGAAAAGGAAATTTAGGAAACAATTCCTTTTATAATAAAAACAAAAGTAATAATATATTTAGGAAGAAACTTAACCAAAGGTGAGAATGACTTGAAAAATAAGATTGAAAAACGTTGGTAAAAGGAATTGAGAAGATGCAAAAAATAGAAAGACACTAATGTTCATTAACTGGAAGATTTACCATTGTTAAGATATCAGTTGTGTGCAAAGCAATCTACCAATTCAGTCCAATTCCTATTAAAATCTCCATAATTGCTTTTTTCAGAAATAGAAAAACTTATCCTTAGGGTTGGGAATATAGCTCAGTGATAGAGCATAGGCTTAGCATCCATGAGGCCCTGAGTTCAATTCTCAGAAACAAAAGGTAACTAAAAAAAGAAAGAAAGAAAAACTCATCCTAAAATTCATATGAAGTCTCATGGGACCTCAAATAACTAAAACAATTCTGAAAAAGAAGAACTAATTTTAATAACTCACACTTCCTGATTTCAAAACTTACTACAATGATACAGTAATCAAGAGAGTATAGTACTAGAATAAAGACTGACATTGCCCCAGTGAATGGCATAAGAAGTCCAGAAGTAAGCTGTCTTGTATATAATCAATGATTTTTCATAAGGATGCCAAAAGCACTTAATGGGGTTGAGACACTCTTTTCAACAAATTATGTTGGAAAACCTGAATACCTACATGCAAAAGAATGAAGTTGGAACTTTACCAAACAACATATTTAAAAAGTAACTAAAAGTGATTCCATGACCTAAAGATGAGACATAAAATAGCAAAACCCTTAGAAAAAAATAGAGGGAAAAATTATCATGACATTTATTTGGAAAGTATTTCTTGGGCATGCCACCAAAGGCACAGGAAACCAAAGGAAAAAATAGACAAACTGGACTTCCTAAAAAATTTAAAAATATATGCATCAAAAAATACTATGTCAGAGTACAAAGGCAAGTCTGGTGTGTCCATTAATGAAAAATGGACAAGCAAAATGTGATACGTACATATAATGGAAGATTATTTACCCTTAAAAGGGAAAGGAATTCTGATATGTGCTACATGGTGGATGAACTTTGAGGCCATTACACCATATGAAATAATCCAGTCGCTAAAAGACAAACAGTACAAGACTGCATTTCTATGAAGCACTTAGTCAGAATCCTGGAGACAAAGAATGGTGGTTGAAGGAAATGGAGCAGGAGGGAATGGAGAGTTATTGTTTATTTGGTATAGAGTTTCAGTTTTTATCAGGTAAAAAGGGTTTTGGGGATAGATGGTGATTGGCTTCCCCAAAATAGGAATGAAGTTAATAGTATTGAGTATATCCTACAATTGATTACTACTACTTAAGTACTGTATACTTTTAAAAGTTTCAACTAGTACATTTTATGTTGTATATATTTTACCACAAAGAAAGATTAGAAAAACACATGATAATCTAACTATGTAAATAAGAGTCAAAGACTTTCCTGTGGTTTCCCTTTACTAAAGTCAGTTCAATCAAAAAAATACCTATAGGAAACAATGAAAAATAATGAAGAAGCTGTACAATTACAAAGGTTACAGTCTTAAAAAAACAACCAAAACAATTTTTAAAACAAAACAGAACAAAAACAAAATAAAGCAAAAAACCAAAACAATAACAAACAAACAAAAAAACCTCTGGATGAAAACAAAAAGTGGTTGCAATTAAGAGATAATTGAGGAAGAAAAATTAAGAAGTCCATGGAACTCTATGCATATCTTTCATGCTTTTACCCTGAATGTTGTGTAAAATAAACAGAAACCTAAAATTCACTGCAGAACACAAAGAGGGTATTATTTCCCCTTACACAAGGGAGAAACCTAGATTTTCTGCAAAGAGACAAAAGCAGTGACAAAATACTTTAGCTGCATCATAGATTAAATCTTTTTTTCTTAAAAATCTGACCTAGGCATTTAACAATCAGGGATCATGATATTCCTAAAAGAAATATTTTACAAGCATTAAATAATTAATATATCCATCAATTTCTAGAAGATTGCACATCTAGCTGGTAGAGGCTGTCTTGGTGTTCCCTCTCTATGTATAGGTAAGTCTGTGAGAATGTGATGTTACTGCCCTCTAATGGGTGGAATGCAATAGAATTAGTTGAAATTATGTATAAGAATTTATCCAACGATGATAAAAGCTATAATTTGTTACATTTACATAAAGATTTTTTATTTACAACACATATGTTTGGTATCCCTGTAAAGCACATTTGAAAAGGTATTAATCTTATTTTAATAGTGAATTATGAAATTTAAGGAGAAATGTCCATATTCACAAGATTCAAATGTAGGAGTGTTGGGAACCGCATGTTCCAAGGCTATGACAAGCCTCCCTGATGGATCCCAGGGATAAGGCTGAGAAGGCAGTGTACCAGATACACAGGATGTGGGCATTCTTGATAGTTACAACAGGAGCTTATCTTGGCCTTGTGGTGAAGCGCAAGATTTTCTCACGACCTCCTTGCATTAACCAGTAACTCTCCGCTTGGCCCTGCTCACAGTAGACTTTCCCCAACAACAGTGTAACCAATAGTAGTAAGACAAATCTCCTTGTAAGCAGAAAGACCCAGCCCTCTTGCTTCACTCTATAAAACCTCCTGTATGACAATCAATAAACGGACTTGATCAGCAACTGCAGACTTGTCCCCTTGTCTCCTTTCTCTCCTCCACCCCTCCCCCACAGGGACCATTCTTTTTGGGCTGCGGGCCGGCTCATAGGAGTCCAAGATATTTAGAGTAATTTTAGGTATTCTTTAAAAATATATTGAAGCCATGACACAGGCTCTACTGCTTGGAATTTAAATGTAGAAAATCTTTTCTAATAATGAAACCCACTTAGAAATTGATATATCAGTTTTATAGTAAAATGTGCATTAAATGTACATTAAAACATAAATTTATACTTCAAATTATACCTTAAAATCAAGCAATATATTAAACTGAATTGCACTATGTTATGTTAAAACATGCTAAATTAATTTTGCTTTCAAGTGATTTGTTTTTACTTCCTTTATACCTAAAACTTTAACCACCTATTGGTTTTAGTGATGACCAAAGAATTATAGCATTTTTGTCTTAAATGAGAACTTAGAAATCCAAACTCTCACTTAACAGGTAAGGAAACTGAGGCAGAAAGATCTGTGAATTGCAAGTGTTCTTTATAAAATAGACAAGATAGATTGGATTTTTCTTTGTTATTCCAATATTTTTAATTTGGGTTCTCAAATATGATCACAAATATGTCAAGATATGTAGATATGGACATGAACTGCTTACTGGATAGTACCTTAAAAATTGAGTATCAGCATATGCAGGGTTATCTGAACAATAACTGATAAACAAGACCACCATGTGGCTCCATGGTCAAATTTAGATATTTGGTCACAATCACTTCTCATACACAAAGTTAGAATGGTGTCATGCCAATATTTATGCACCAGGGTTTCAACGTGATTCCATTAAAGAGAACTGTAGGTCAAATTAACACATGAGGTAATAATTACATCAGATATGGTATGCCAACTCCCCTCAAAACCCTGCTTTATAAGTACATCTTGCAGCCCAATTTTGAGAGCACAGGTTGGAAAGTATGCACTAGTAATAATAACACTAGATTCTGCAGTAAGTACAGGCAAGTAAAACAGTTTTTGTTCTACATTCCAATTTCAATTGTGTTAGACTAGATTTTAACAGGCATTTCAATAACATATAATGGTAACCTTACCTTCAAAATTACAAAAAGAAAGATATACTGAAAATTACCTCATTAATTACTGGGTTCACTTAACCTAAACCAGCAAACAAATTCTGAAGAAATTGATACCATACATTATGTGAATAGACATTCTCTTGGTTTGTAATACTGACATTAAAAAATACATATAGAGTGAACTTCAGACAAACTGTCTGTATCTTTCTATTCTAATCCCAAACTAGCACAATCATATCTCACTATTGGCTTTATTTTATTTTATTGGTTTTAAAATCTTATTTCTATTTAATTTATAAACCTTTGGCTTTATAGTTCCATAATGGCTATAAAAATAAAAGATCTAAATCTAGTTTTATATTTGTATAGACTTTTGAATAACTTCATGCTAAAATAAAGAAAAACTAAGTACTGAGGAGATTATTTTTCCTTTAAAAAAGATTTAGATTTTTCAAGTTTAAAAGTCTGTATTATGACAAGATAGCAGTTAGTGGCAGGAAAAACATAGGCTGCGTTCCCAATCAAAATTCCACCAAGTTAACTTAATTAATTATTGAATATTTTAAAAACTGATTAAAAAATTTGTACAAAGAAGAAGAAAACCAGAGCAGCCAGCTTAATATTGAAGGAATAAGACAGACCACTGCCTCTACTTGACTGTTAAACGTCTTCTAGTGCTACCTAATCAAGACAACATGATATGGATAGAAGAACAAATGGACGGATGGAACAGAATACACAGCCCAGATAGACCTATATAAATATAGTCAACTGATCCTTGACAAAAAAACAAAGGCAACATGAGGGAATAACAATAGTCTCTTCAACAAATAGTAGTAGATAAAGTGGACATCTACAAGGAAAAAATGAATCAAGATACTGCCCTTGCCAGACATAGTGGCACAGGCTTATTATCCTAGTAACTCAGGAAGTAGAGGCAGCAGGATCACAAATTTGAGACCAGAAACAGCCCTGTGTGACTTAGCAAAACTCTGTGTCAACTATAGAAATAAATAAATATATAAATAAATAAATGAATAAATAAATTATTGCAATACAATTTTTAATGTTTTTATTCATTTAATTAACAATAATAAACTCTTTCTACAGTTGGCTCCTAAATATATTTTGGTGCTAGGAATTTTTTGAGTATTTTTTTTAGAAAGATACTCGTTTACACTCAACTAGAATCTATTAATTGGTAATCTAACATATATAGTGCAATTTTACTACCTTTAGTCAGGTATATGAATGCTTACTAATATCAGACATGTTGTTGTCAGGTGCAATAAATTCTGGTCCAACTCATAGCGACCCTATGTACAGCAGAATAAAACACTACAATAAATTGTGCCATCTACACAATCTTTTTGTTTCAGCCCATTGTTGCAGACACTATTATTTCTTCTCATTTTGAGTCATGCCACATCAGCAAATGGAGGTCTCAGGGGCTTTACTCCATTCTCATCATTAAGGTCAACTCTAAAGAGACAACTCTTCCCCAGTCATTTTTTTGAGTGCCTTCCACCTGGGGGGCTCATTTTCTGGCACTATATCTGGCAGCACTTCTCTTCTGTTCATAGCGTTTTCAGTGGCTAATTGTTTTCAGAGTGGGATACCAGATCCTTCTCCCTAGTCTGTCTAGTCTGGAAGCTCAGCTGTCCACCATAGGTGGCCCTGCTGGTATCTGAAATACTAGTGGTATTCACCATCACAGCAACACTCAAGGCCCCATTTCCTGACAGACATGTTGGGGAGTATCTGACATGGGCTTCAAGCAAACTGGACAAATGACACAGAGGTAATTTTGAAGGTCTCCTCTTTACTATCTCCCATGATAGTGATAACTTACATTGTCCCAAGTAGTACATTATTATATATCCAAGAAGAATCAATTATATTATCAATTATATACACTATTATATTTCTGCCTGCAGCCATAGCCCTGTGGCATCCGATCGCATCAGATCTCAGAAGCTAAGCAGGGTCGGGCCTGGTTAGTACCTGGATGGGAGACCTCCTGGGAACACCAGGTGCTGTAGGCTTGGGAGAAGGACCTGGCAACCCCCTCCCAAAAATGAATCTGCCATTGAAAATCCTATGCACAGCAGAGAAGCACTGACAATAGTGTTTCCCCTGTTGTACAGAGGGTCGCTATGAGTTGGATACTGACTCGACGGCACCTAACAACAACAACAACAATTATATTTGTAAGACAGCAGCAATGTAAGATACACCATTATTATATGCAACTAAAATGTATAGGTGTAAGAAGGAAAATAAGAACATAGACCCAGTCAATTATTCAATAATACTCTGCCAATTGAAAGATGCAGCCTGATTTCACCAATGGTAAAATGTAAGAATAAAACTAAGAAGGGTCCCTAGATCTAAGACATATTCTATTTGCTAAGTTCTAGATGGCACTGACCTAAAGTCCTAGCAACAGTACAATTTCAGGTATCAACTCTTGCACTTGTAGTAATAGCTCAGTATTGATCAAAGTATTTTTGTACCAGAAATGCTTATTCTCATGTAAAAACTCTCATAATAATATGTTTGTTTATTTATACTTGAAGTCTAAGGATCTATTTTGGGGCTGGAATTTAGCTTAGTTGGTAGAGCGCTGCTCTGCAGTCTTTGAGGTCCTGAGTTTGAGTCCCAGCACTGCAAAAATGGGAGAAGGACATGGTAACCCACTCCCAAGGCAATCCCGAAAGAATGTGCAATTGAAAACCCTATGAGGGTCGCTATGAGTCAGACACGACTTGACTGTAGCTAACAACAACAACAACAACAAGGATCTATTTTAATGCCCATTAGATGTTGTGATAAATTTAGAAAGTCTAACTATACAGAGAGCTTTAAAAGTTCCATTTAAGTGAAGACAATAATCTTTGCTTCAACTTTGCTTTTTCTAACCAGATTTCCAGACCGGCAACTAGATATAACTTTGTTATTCAAGAAATATTTGAAAACAGTCTACTTAAAAACTAAGTAAAAATAACTTAATGAAATATGTGAAAAGCTGGTTATATATAAGCAGGTATCTGTGTATACATAATAATAGCTAAATTTTAAATTGTTAGATTTTAATGAGTGTTCCCATCTGTCAATGTTAAGGTAATATCCCATGGCTAATATTTATGATATTGTCATGTAACTCAAAATTATTACAAATACAGAAACTGTAGGTATCAGAGGTAAATTATTTTATCATATTAGATGTTCAATTCTAAGTTTCTTCCAAAAGATCATAGGTTATAATTTAAACAAAGTGTGGATTGTAAAAGCATTCAGCCATGTCACCTAATGAGTCTGACAGCCTTGAAATTAGAGATACCATCAATGACTGTCAGGTTTGGCAGTGGGGAACAACCATGCTTAATATAATTTAGGGATTTCTTCAATAGTCTTTGTCAAGAAGCCGTGCAGATTATAATTTTAAAACTCAGTCAATATCTTTGTAGGAAGATTTCATAAATCTGCACAAAGATTTATATAGCAAATTATTATTTAATGGAGGTACATTGATTTCTCACTAACAAACGTGCTGTAACAACGAATATTTCAACTTTTCAATATTTCAAATTTTTAGGCATTATCTTTATTTTGTTTTACTTTTTCTTGCCAAGTGAAGAGTAATGTATGCATTTGTACAAATGGATAGGTCAGTCATTTGTCACTCTTTTGGAGTGAATCCAGAAAGGAGATGCAAATTGAAATATTTTATAACTCAGCTTATTCATATCTAGTTCAAGAATTGGTTTTTGTCTTAATTGCCTGTCATTTCACACTAAATATACATTTTACTAGGATAAGAATGTTAAGTAGGTCTCTTAAAGTCTGCATTCCATTTTCTCTATTTTCCCTTCACTTTAGCTAAGATACTTTAAATAGAATTAGATGAATGTGTTTCACTGTACCACACCAGAATCAAATAAGGCCATAGGGAGGCTGTTATGTGCATCTGAGTTCAACTAACTTTAATGTCTTTATGATCAACCAGTAACTGAATACCCCCCAGCACCTTGTGAAATTAACAGACTGCCATTTACATGCAGGTCTAGGATAACATATCAAGTGGTATATTTGTCTAATTACTGAAGTTTCTAGTTCCCTCATGAACAGAACAGGAGTAATGAAGCATTTTAAATAATGTAAAAGTAATACTATAGTATCTCAGTGCTTCAGAGACAGCCACTTTCTCCAAGTAGGAAATATAGTCTTAGCACATATGAAAGACATGAGAAATTACAGATGTCTGTCACACTCTGTAGATATGTTGGATGACATTTCATAATGCTGAGAAATGTTCCAAAGTATTTTAAGAAGTAAAAAAAAATGCACGCATCCATGAGGCTAAAATAGTGTAGGTGTGACTCTTTCAACATCTTGCTAGAACCTCCAATATATCCAAAAAGGAAAGAAAGAAAAATATATTACTGCAGTTTCCCTATTGTGTAGTCTTCTATTTAATTCAATATATAAGTAAAAAGAACCATATAAACAGTGTTTCTCATTATATCTAAATTTATATATGCATGCATGTTATATTGATCCCTAAACAGGGTATTTAACATGGCATTATAACCTGAAATCTAGAGTCTTCACTAATAAGGTAGCTATGTCACCAAAGTATCACAGTGAATATTTTGGAATTTATAGTGTACTACCAACTTTGTGTTACTACAATGAAATACCAGAGGCAGCTCATTTATAAAGAGAAAGGGGGTTAATTAGCTCACAGTTTAGGGGCTAAATTCTAAGACTGGACAGTCCCATTGATGTGGCCTCTTATGAAGTTAGCAAATAGTAGCCCATCATGGGGTATCCAGGTATTCGAGTAAGCAGTGACCCCTCCAAGAGGAGCAGAGAAAAAGAGGGCAGGTGGGGCCAGGGTTGCTCTTTTAATAGCATCCCTCTCTGCCTGAGAACTACCTTAGGATCTCATGTGAGAAATGCCTCATACGCCCAGTAACCTAAGGACAACCCACCAGGCCCCACCATGCAATGATTCCACCAGCTCCCAAAGCACAACCCTGGGAACCCAGCTTTTAATTACTGTGGGCCCTTGGGGACAGGCAAACCACACTCAGATCATAGTGGTTAGTTGCCTTTCTTGAGTTGCTCAATGCTGTATTGTTTTAAGATTTGTTCTTGTGCATAGGAAATTCAGATAATGAAAAAGTAAAAAAAAAATGTAAATTGAGATCATGAAGACAACCTTAAAAAATCAGACAGAAGATAAATTTTATAATCATTGTTATTTGAATATTGCTTAAAAGTGTCAATAAAAAGAAATAAGAATATTCTATGAAATAACCATGCCATGAATTAAAATAAATAAGATTGAAATATAGCCATGGAAAGGGCTGGGATTTAGCTCAGTTGGTAGAGCGCTGTGGTGCAGTCTCTGAGGTCCCGAGTTCAATTCTCAGCACTTCAAAAATGGGAGAAGGACCTGTCAATCCACTCCCAAGGCAATCCCGAAACAGTCAGCCATTGAAAACCCTATGAGGGTCGCTATGAGTCGGATACAGACTCCACGGCACCTAACAACAACAACATAGCCATGGAAAGACAATAAATAGACTATTTATAATCTGAGAGAATCACTTTGCATTATAGTCTTGGGAACTTTAGTCCAAGTAACTGTTAAACTTAAGTCATTTGCTCTTGTATATCTCAATTCATTGCCTAAAACCATAAAGATGGCTACAAAGCCTCATTGCTTCTTAAGAAATGTGAAAAATAGTTCACCAGCTTTTTCTAGACCACTAAAATATATTCTTTTGAAAGTCATTGCTTTATAGTTTTCTTTATTCCTTTTCTTTTGGAAAATGCAAAATGTTTTACTTCTGAAACTTCTCTAGGAATATCATACATAATTCAAACAGCTAAAACCAATGCATACTTTCCAATAACTATCTCACTTGCTATGTGTTGTTACAATTTTTTTGCTATTATAATGAAATATATCTCAATTTTTACAAACCAATCTCTTGTTCATTATTCTAAAAAGTAGAGCTTTGGTCTTGTTTCATATTCAGCTAATTAATGCCTGCCATTTTGTTTGTTAGAAAATGTACATTAATGTCCTGATGGAAATTATCATGTTTGTAATCTAGCTACAGGAGAAAAAGTTGCTGTTTTTTCTTAATACCTTCAAAATAAGAAAGAAAAAAATCATTACTGCCAAAAAAGTCTCAGAATTTATTTATACATAAATGCTAAATCAGGAAATTGCCATGTGGGTGAACTGCTATTAGTAGAAATCATTGCCAAAGGGAGCATTGATTTATTATTCTTATTTAAGTGATCATCATTTTATATGTGTCCACAGTGGATACATAAATAAGTTTATCTGTATTGCATTTACCACACAAGTGCTATCATGGGATTTTGTTTTGGCTTTATTTCTCTAATTCTAAGATACAGGATACTCAGGGATTTCTGCTTTTTTTCCCCTAAAATTCAAGTAACTATTTAATTTCAGGAAACTTTGCCTTATCTAACACTTTTATTACATGGTTTTTAGATTCAAATTGTTGTTGTTAGGTGTCATGGAGTTCAACTCATAGTGACCCTATGTGAAACAGAATGAAACACTCCCCAATTCTGTACCAGGCACATGATCTTTTTTCTGTTTAAGCCCACTGTTGCAGAACTGTGTCAATCCATGTAGTTGAGGATCTTCCTTTTTTTAGTTGACTCTTCACTCTCCCAGACATGATGTCCTTCTCCAGGGATTGGTCCCTCCTAACAACATGTGCAAAATACCTAAGATGTGGTCTAGCCATCATAGCTTCCAAGGAGCATTCTGGTTGCACTTCTTCTAGGGCAGATCTGTTGGTTCTTTTTGCAGTCCATGGTATACTCAATATTCATCTCTAGCACCATAATTCAAAAACATCAATTCAAATTAGAATTGTTAATTACAAAAAAAATCATTGTAAACTTTTGAATCTCAAAAGACCATTAACAATAATATCAAAATAAGGGGTGTAATTTAAATTGTAGTGGTTTGTTCTCTTACACATAGGGTTGCTGTGAGTCAGACTTGACTTGGCAGCATCTAACAACAACATCATCCCCCACTGCATGTCAGTGATCTGTTCTTCAAACTAGATATTAGATGCAACAACATTAACCAGGAGTCTGCATCTCTTTATTAAAATGACATATATCAACCCAAAACCCTTAAATAAGAGTGATTTATAAATAAACAATTTAGGAAGCAAAGAAAAAATATTTATTTTTCTGTAAAGCTTGGCTTTTTAAAATAAAAGGCATTCTAGTAGGCAAGCTTTGATCAGGAGACCTTTTATAAGATGGGTCTGTTTTGCCTATTGGGATATAAAATATTAAAAGGTAATAACTCCATATATTAATTTAACCATAGTATGTTGTATAGATACATTCTAGAAGCTATTATTTAAAACCAAATGATTACTTTTGCCTTTAAACTAGTCACATTTGCTTCCAAGAGTCATGACCTAAGTCATGTCATTGAGATTCTAAATCTTTTTACTGTTCCAGCTAGTGATTTAGAAATGAGAACAAAACATGAGAGTAAAATTTTTAGTTCTATAACTGTCCTTTATAGATATAAAAATTAAATTCTTATATCATGTATAAGGTTGAAACTCTGGAATAGTTAAAACATTTTCAGATTTATCACATCAATGAGTCTTGGTGTGAAAAGCAAGCCAAGATCCCAATAAAGAATAACCCAAAATAATCTGTACACATAAATTAAATAGGACTATAGGAAAATGACATAACTACCTACATAAAAACTGATCTGGTCCCAAGGGTTTTCTTTGTTGTTTGTTTGTTTGTTTAATTTATTATATACAATTTATAACTTTACTGACCTACAGTGAAGAAAGGCAACTTTGCTTATTGCTATAAGCATATAAAAATGACTTTACCATTTACCTCTGTATTACAATATGGAAAAGTATACATTGTTATGCTTTTGCTCTTACTCAATAGGAGATACATATTTTTAAATTATTTTAAGTACATTAGAAAGAAAATATTTTTACATTATTGATACTATCATAATTTACACAATGGTTTTTATAACTGCTTACCTAAGTCACAATTTTCAATTCTCTGTCAATGTCACTGAGAAAAGAGATGATTTTCAGAAAAAGGTGATATCATGACTCACATACATATATAAAAATAAACACTGACTAAAGAATTTATTTTACTCATACGATATGAAGGAATCAGGTAGATGTTATAATCATCAGATAAAAGTAAAATTCAAAACAGGACAAATTTATGGAGAATAAGGAAATGTTGAGATGAAGTAAAAATAGTGACAACTGATTTTTTCATATTGGAAGCAAGTTAATTGAAATTATTCACTAACAGGAGAGAATTTACATATTATCAATTACAACTGACAAGGAGTTGAAAAATAACACAAAGATAATAAACAGGGCCAGAATATGATAAATCTAGAAGATCCTGTTCTACAGCCTGTATAGTTTTCTGCTGAAAGAATTATTTTCTACAATTTCTCCCCTTTGGATTTAAAAATGTTTTCAAGGAAAGATTCTTGATCACAAAATAAGAATAACGCTCATTACATTTGGACTGATTATTTACATAGGTGCAGCTGGAGTGTTAATTTGCCATACGAGCCTTTTTAGGTTTGCTTTGCTGAAAGTTTTCATTAAAAATCTCAAATTGAATCTTTAAAAGGCTCTTGAGGCTCAGAAACTAAGCCAAGAACTCAGTGCCAGATTTCATTTATGATATCTATTGATTTGAGTAAATTTTTCTCTTCTCAAACTCCCCAAAATATTCAGAGCTTCCCTAGACTGCCAGGAAGTGACCATGCTCACTTGTAAGGCTGATAACCCTATACTCGAGATGCCACCCCAATTTTTCCAAGAGGGCTCTGTAAACCTTGGCTTCATAAGAAGTCAGTCTTTGTTCCTTAAAAATGTTTGCTCAAATCTGATTAAATGGATCCTCAACTAGGATTTTGGTTCCATGATCAATGTTCCAATTATATTTTGGTATAAGGAAGAATAGATTCTCAGTGAAACTGTGCCAATTTCTATATGCTATAAAAATAATAATATTCAATAAGAGTTTCCAAATTCTGGAAGGTTCAGATAGGAAGAATAAGTTCATTTATTAATGTTTCATTTTACTTTATAGACCAGGCTTTATTAAATTGTTTGTGATTGATAGCTTAAAATAAAAGAAACAGGACTTTTTGATATATCCAGAAAAGAAAATGTTAACACAATTTCAACAATATCCCAAGTAAAATAATAATCATCACTCATTAATTCATTCAGTTCTATATGGTTTTCTTCCACCAGATCTTGTGTTAGGAGTCTGAGGAACCCATCTGTTTCATGACAAAAACTCTGGAAATCCTGGTCAGTTCCATAGGTATGATCTCCAAGCTTAAGTGATGTCATCAGTAGCTCATACCCCAAAGTACCTGGCAAGACCCTTTTTCTTGTGGCTTTCAGATAATCCTTCTTTATTGAAGACAATTTCTGAGTTATTGGTGATTTCAAAGATTTCAATGAATGCCAAAGTAAACCCATGAAAAACTGCTCAGAGAAGACAGAAGATCTATAGTTAACTTATTAGTGATAGTTTTGGAAAGTGAAAGGTCTATTGAGAACTCATACAAATAATGCAATTGACAAATTTGAGTATTTCTATGGCATGTAAAATATGACAATAAAGTCAGTTAAAAATGAATGAACATAATCTTTACAGAGAAAAAACTTGATATAAAAATCATGACATATAACATGATTATACTAAGCATAGAATAGGACATACTAAGGATGCAGCAAGAAAATCAAATAGAGATTCAATAAGTCTATAGTAGGTATTACATAATTTTAGAGTGATGCACCACAAGGAATTATTATGAATCCCTAGCTGAAACTACTGACTTAGAAGATGCAAAACTCTTGATAAATAGATATATAACATAACATGGGCAGTAAAGACACTGAAAATAGTAAAATATATAAAAAAAAAAACCCACATTATTCTATTGTTGTTGTTGTTGTTAGGTGCCGTGGAGTCGTGTCTGACTCATAGCGACCCTTATAGGGTTTTCAATGGCTGATTGTTTTGGGATTGCTTTGGGAGTGGATTGCCACGTCCACCACACTTTTTACAAGGTGAAAGAACAAGTCTTTTTTTTTTTTTTTTTTTTCCAGTACTAGGGTTGAACCCAGGGCCTCGGGATTGCATGCTATGCAAGTGCTGGACCACTGAGCTGCACCCCCAGCCCCCCCTCCTTTTTTTTTCTTTACGTTTTGTGACAGGGTTTCGCTAAGTTACGCGGACTTCTTCTGGTCTCTAACTTGCGATCCTCCTGGCTCTGCCTCCCAACCCCCTAGGATTACAGGCGTGTGCCACCACGCCCAGCTGTCTTTTTAATTTTATAGAAACCCTCTTAGAAATCTCAAAGCAACTTTTAGGCACAAAATATTCCAAAAGCTATTTTATTTTATACATAGAATGTGCATCTGGAAAAAAACAAAAATCAGAAGTTGTTAAGAGGCTTTAATACTTAAGCTAGGAATTGGATCAGAGTGCCTAAAAACAATATCATCACTCATTTCAAAAGGATAACAAAACATTTAAGAAGTAAATATAAATTTTAATATGATCATAAATAATCTTAGCCCTTTCCTATGTGAGAAACTTTTGTTTTCATTGACAAGGACATAAGAAAATCATCCAAAAAATAAAAGATAATTCTGACAAGAAAAAATCTTTATTATCTAGGCATATTACACTGAAAAAAATAAGAATAATTCCTCACATTGCAGGTTACTGCAAGAAAAAGAAAACAAAGGAAATAATCCCATGAAAACGGAAGACATTTTATGCAGAGTTTAACTTATTTTATAGCGTTTCAAAGTCACATATAATAAATCTAGACAAATAAAATTCAGTTCCAAATGTCTTTCATTATGCTCGCTTACATTCTGGAACAAATGATGCTTTAATGCCAATCTGAGGTTGAGGTCAGAATTAGCTTCATATCATTACTAGAATGTTATTATGTGAACATATTTATAATTGTATTTAAAGGAATCAATAAGTAAATATTCTAAATTTTTTGTTTCAAATTACAATACAGCAAATATCCACTTTTATAATATGCAAATTCTCTTAGGTATCCTCAATAAGTACAAACAGTGCAAAGTGATTGGAGATCCAAAAAAAACACTCATTTAGGAAAAAACTACTCTTTTTCTTGAAAAATAGAGGCATGTACAGTAGTGTATGTCTCTGAAACTATTGCTTATAAGTAGTCTCATTCTGGTGTGTCAGTTATAATGTTTGTACAAGTTAACTTCTATTTCAGAGAAAACTGTAGGCTAGACTTCCCTGAATGTGACACAGCTGGATCCTGACATTCCAGTATAGCTCATGAACACAGCCATCCTTTATATTAAACTTCTCAAAGTGGTACAAATTAGCATATTTATTAGCAGAACCAAAGATATAGTCTCTGTGATGCACATAAAAATGAAACAAAAGCAAAGAACTTTAGAACTATCATTACTAATCAATGTTTTGGTGTTTTATCTAAGAAATTAATTATCTAATGAATATACATTAATTAATTTAATTTAATATTGGTCCAAGTTTTAAATTACCTAAGTATCTTAGAAATTATTTTAAGTTGGCTTACTACAAAATGTAATTACTGATGAAATGAAATAATCAGAATGATAAATCAATTTTGTTAAACTTAAACTTGCCTGTTTTCATAACCTTAAACATTAAGTAGAAATAAAACTAATTTACTTGCTTAGTAGAATTTTAGACAGAATATACCTTGCAGAACAGAATTCTTCCCTTATATTTGACATGGGTAAATCAGAATAGGGATAGTAATTTTTGATACAACATTCATAAACTATTTCCATTTGTCATGATCCACCTAAGTCATATACACTTAAAATTTTAAAACATTTCCTCATTAGTTTCAACAAGAATAACTTTTAAGTCTACCACAATGGAGGTATTTGAAGTTCATTTTTCTTATTTTCTGGGAATTTTAAGAATATTCTATGTACATAAGTATTTACTTTTTATAAGCCAATCAACATAGAAATCATTTAGGAGATTTTGTACCTTAATTGGCCAATGCCACTTATGTCAGAAATATCATAACCTCACACAATGAAACATAAAGGTGTTTCTCAATTCTAGACATATAGCTACAGCCACAGATAAAAGTAGAGAGAATTTACAATTTTAATGTACAGATTTTAGTCATGAGTCAATAGTAAATACAGAATCACTAAATGCAATGGTTAGTACAAAGATTTATTCTCCTTCCAGTAAGGTGAATATTCTTGATTTAAGTTCAAAGTAGACAAGCATAAAAGACTAACAAACCAGTTTTTTCATGTCTCACCTAATAAAGACAGGATGCCTATAATCCATTAGTTTACATAGGTTATAAGCCATTTCTTTATAGAGATCCCAAATTATGACCTTAAACAAAATTCTCAATTAAAAAAAAAAACTATCAAACCACATTCTCTATTGTCTCTCTTTCAGCAGAGAAATATCTATAAAACACTAATCCATTTATATGGATCATTAAATGGTCAAACCATAAAATGATGTCCCCAGTGAGGAATAAATTGTCAGACAAGATCAAGAAAAAAGTTAGTAGAGACAAAAAATAAACATAGAAAAATATCAGAGTTGGCCAATTTTGCTGATTTGGATTCATCTCTGGCAGATTAAACTATCCAAGAAGAACACTTGTCTAGTCATGAAACTTGCCTGACTCTAGTGGGTGGATCCAACTGGACATCTTGATAGAAAACCTCCATAACTCTTATTAAAGAGTAAGTTTTTGAAATGCCTTGCACAGTTCAGTGACTATACTTAATAGCAATATATTTTATATTTCAAGATAGCAAAAAGAATAAGCAGCAAATATCTTAACACAATAAAATAAGTAAGGTGATAGATAATGTTAGTTTGATTTAATTATTCCTCATTATATACATACATATATCAGAATATAACATTGTATCAAATAAATGAATCTAATTATGATGTTATTTTAAGGTAATTTTAATTAAAAAGGTAAACATACCTTACATACAAATATAAAAGCGTACACATGCTATCATGTTACTCATATGATACAAGGAAACCTGTAGATATAACCAGTTCAAAGGCTAAACAACACAGCCTCAATTTATATAAAATAAAGGAATGTTGAGATAAATTACAAATGTAGAAAATAGGAATTTACAAATGTAGAAATAAATTACTTCATTTTATGAATGAAAGAAAATAAAGTAAAATCTTTACCAGACAGGATAGTATTTACCTAAAACTAACAAATTTGAAAAGAGCTTGAAGAAAATGACTAGGACTAGAATCTAACAACCTTGGAGTAATGTGCTATAGATGATAGTTTTCCATTTAAACAATTTTTTTTCTACAAAAGAATCCTATATTTAATTCTTATAATATCATCACAAAAATGGCCCTAGTAATATTGACTTACAAAAGGTGACTGTGTAAAACATAATCCTGCTTTGTTGTTTCCACATTGCTTTAGACTCACTGTGTGTTGATAAGGTAGGTGCCTTACAAAACAGAGACTTGAGTTATATTGTTTCCTACCTTCTCTGTCAGTTTGTTGTACTGTGGGAGTTAGCATGTTCTGATGCCAAAAGTGATGTCACAAATATTAGATACCAGCAGGCACACCCATCATGGACAAGTTTCAGCTGACCTTCCAGACTAAGAAAGGGGAGAGAAGAAGACCCAGCAGCCCACTCCCCAAACAATTAGCCATTGAAAACCCTAAAAATAGCAGTGAAACACTGTCCAACATGGTGCTGAAATGACCCCCCAGGTTGAAAGGCATTCAAAAGATGATTGGAGAAGAATTGCCTCCTCAAAATAGGCATGCAGAAGGTTGCATAAATTTTGACATTCTATGTATCAGAGGCGGAGGTAGGAGGATCGCAAGTTCGAGACTAGAGGCAGTCTGCATAACTTAGCAAACCCCTGTCTCAAAAAAGTGAAAAAACAATGGGCTGGGGATGCAGCTCAGTGGTCCAGCACTTTCAAAGCATGCAAACGCAAGGCCCTGGGTTCAACCCCCAGTAACACCAAAAAAAAAAAAAAAAAAAAAGATATCTCAAGATCTGTCCTGAAGTACAATGAGTCAGTGACAAAATAACATCCATACACCTACAGGGAATGCCACTTACTATAACTATTATTCAAATTTACACATTGACCACTACAGCCACAAATGAAGAAAGGGAAGATTTTTAACATCTTCTTCAGTCTGAAATTGATCAAACATGCAAGCAGGGTACACTGATAATTATTGATGATTGGAATGCAGAAGTTGGAAGCAAAGAAGAGGCTCAGTAGTTAGGAAATATAGCCTTGATGAAAGAAAAGGTGCTGAAGATTTCATGGTAGAATTTTGTCAAACCAATGACTTTTTCATTATAAATACAGTTTTTTCACCAACATAAACTGCAACTATACACATGACATTCACCAGCTGGAACACACAGGAACCAAAATGACTACATTTGTGGAAAGAGACAATGGAAAAGATCAATATCAGAAGTCAGAACAAGACCAGATGCTGATTGTGGATCAGACCATCAACTGCTCACATGCGTTCAAACTGAAACTAAAGAAAATTAGAACAAGTGTACAAAAGCCATGGTATGACCTTAAGTATATCCCATGTAAGTTCAAAGACCATCTCAAAAACAGATTTGATATATTAAACAGTAATGGTCAAAGTCCAGACTTGTTGTGCCATGACATCAAAGATATCACTCATGGCAAAAGCAAAATGTTATTTTAAAAAAACAGGAAAAGAAAGAAAAGACCAAATTGCATATCAAAAGTGACTCTGAAACTTCTCCTTGAAAGACAATCAGATAAAGTTAAAAGAAAATATAATGAAATTAAAAAACTAAACAGAAAATTTCAAAGGTCAGCTCAAGACGACAAAATCAAATATAATGACATGTGCAAGATAGAAAACCCAAATGGAAGAACACACTGTGCTGTAGACAACACTTTAAATCCTGTATGTTATAAGGCTAGTTAAGCATTAGTTGTAAATGGATAAGTGACAAAATCTGTTTGTCTCCCCCTACTTTGTAGACACCTCGTGGACAAGTACCCCCTTTGTCTTCAGCTTGTCATATTGTAGGGGTTTATATGTGGCTGTGATGCTGAAACCTAGGCCACCACTATTTCATATACCACCAGGGTCACCCATTCTGGACAGGTTTCAGCTGGGCTTCCAGACTAAGACAGACTGGCATTCCACTGCAGAAAAATTAGTTATTAAAAACCCTATGAATAGCAGAGAAGCATTGTCAGATATAGTTGCAGAAAATAAACCTCCCAGATGAGAAGGCACTCAAGAACCAACCAAGGAAGAGATGGCTCCTCAAAGTAGAGTTAACTTTGATGATAAGAGTGGAGCAAAGCCTCTGGGACTTCCATTTGCTGATGTGCTACAACTGTAAATGAGATCATACAATGGTAAATATCCATTAAAAACTGGAATGTGGAATGGATGTAGTATGAACCTAGGAAAATTAGAAATTATCAAAATAGAAATGGAGCACATAGATATCAACTTCCAGGCAACCATGTGCTAAAATGGATTGGTACTGGCCACTTTGAATCAGATAATTATATAGTCAACTATGCTGGGTGTGAAAAAGAAAAATGGAGTTGTATTCAGCATCAAAAAAGACACTTCAATATCTGTCCAGAAGTGCAATATTATAAGTAATAGGTTAATATTCATATGCCTATAAGGAACGCAAGTTAATATGACTATTATTCAAATTTATGCACCCACCACTAAGGTCACAAATGAAGTGGAAGATTTTTATAAGATTCTGCAGTATGAAGTTGTTGTTTGTTGTTGGAAAAGACCAAATTACATGTCAAAACAGACAGTAGACCTTGCCCTCGAACATTGAGCAGCTAAAGCAAGAGGAAGACGTGATAAAGTTAAGGAACTAAACAGAAGATTTCAGAAAGCAGCTCGAGAAGACAAAGACAAATATTATAATAACATGTGCAAGGAGCTGGAGGCAGAAAACCAAAAGGGAAGACCACACTCTGTGTTTCTCAAGCTTAAGGAAGTAAAGAAAAATTCAAGCCTCGAGTGGCAGTAGTGAAAGATTCTACAGGGAAAATATTAAATGATGCATGCAACATCAAAAAAAGATGGGAAGAATACACAGAGTCATTACACAAGAAAGAATTGGTAGATGACCAACCATTCCAAGAGGTTGCATATGAAGGGGAACCAATGGTGTTGAAGGACAAAGTGGAAGCTGCCTTGAAAGAACTGGCGAAACACAAGGCTCCAGGAATTGATGGGATACCAATAGAGATGTTTCAACAAACAGATGCAGCACTGGAGGTGTTAACATATTTATGCCAACAGGTGTGGAAAACAGCTACTTGGCCAACTGACTGGAAGAGATCCATATTTGTGCCTATTCCCAAAAAAGGGGATCCAACTGAATGTGCAAACTATCAGACAATATGATTAATATCACACACCAGCAAAATTCTACTAAAGATCATTCAGAAGCAACTGCAGCAGTATATAGACAGGGAATTACTGGAGAATCAAGTGGGATTCAGAAGAGGGCAGGGAACCAGGGACATCATTGCTGATGTCAGGTGGATATTAGCTGAAAGCAGAGAATATCAAAAAGATGTCTATCTATGTTTTATTGACTACGCCAAAGCATTTGATTGTGTGGATCATAACAAATTATGGATAACACTTCGGAAAATGGGAATGCCAGAACATCTAATTGGGCTCATGAGAAATCTGTACATGAACCAGGAGGCAGTTGTTTGAATAGAACAAGGAAACACTGACTGGTTTAAAGTTGAGAAAGGTGTGCGTCAGGGCTGTATACGTTCACCCTATCTCTTCAATTTATACGCTGAGGAAATAATCTGAGAACCTGGACTTTATGAGGAAGAACACTGCATCAAGATTGGAGGAAGACTCATTAACAACCTGCGTTATGCAGATGACACCACTGTGATTGCTGAAAATGAACAGGATTTAAAACACTTACTGATGAAGATCAAAGATCATAGCCTTCAATATGGGTTACAACTAAACATCAACAAAACAAAAATCCTTACGACTGGGTCAGCACACAACTTCACAATCAGTGGAGAAAAGATTGAGGTTGTCCAAGATTTTGCTTTGCTTGGCTCTATAATCAACACCCGTGGAAGCAGCAGTCAAGAAATCCAAAGATGCATTGCTCTAGGAAAAGCTGTGGCAAAAGATCTCTTTAGAGTATTGAAAAGCAAAAATGTCACATTGAAGATGAAGGTGCGTCTGACTCATGCCATGGTATTTTCAGTGGCATCATATGGTTGTGAAAGCTGGACATTGAACAAGAGAGACAGAAAAAGAATTGATGCTTTTGAATTGTGGTGCTGGAGATGTCTATT
>VMDO01019119.1:0-40449 GCA_007922755.1 Pedetes capensis | reverse complement strand
ACAAAAGCATTTGATTGTGTGGATCATAACAAATTATGGATAACACTTCAGAAAATGGGAATACCAGAACACCTAATTGTGCTCATGAGAAATCTGTACATGAACCAGGAGGCAGTTGTTCGAATAGAACAAGGAAACACTGAGTGGTTTAAAGTTGAGAAAGGTGTGCGTCAGGGCTGTATTCTTTCACCCTATCTCTTCAATTTATAAGCTGAGCAAATAATCCGAGAATCTGGACTTTATGAGGAAGAACGCGGCATCAAGATTGGAGGAAGACTCATTAATAACCTGCGTTATGCAGAGGACACCACTTTGCTTGCTGAAAATGAAGAGGATTTAAAACATTTACTATGAAGATCAAAGATCATAACCTTCAATATGGGTTACGACTAAACATCAGCAAAACAATGTCCTTACGATTGGGTCAGCACGCAACTTCACATTAAATGAAGAAAAGATTGAAGTTGTCCAAGCAGCAGTCAAGAAATCCAAAGATGCATTGCTCTAGGAAAAGCTGTGGCAAAAGATCTCTTTAGAGTATTGAAAAGCAAAGATGTCACATTGAAGACAAAGGTGCGTCTGACTCATGCCATGGTATTTTCAGTGGCATCATATGGTTGTGAAAGCTGGACATTGAACAAGAGAGACAGAACAAGAATTGATGCTTTTTTAATTGTGGTGCTGGAGACGTCTATTGAATATACCATGGACTGCCAAAAGAACCAACAGATCTGTCTTAGAAGAGGTACAACCAGAGTTCTCCTTGGAAGCAAAAATGGCCAAACTGCGTCTTACATATTTCAGACATGTAGTCAGGAGAGAACAATCCCTGGAGAAGGACATCATGTTTGGAAGAGTGGCAGGTCAACGGAAAAGAGGAAACCCCTCCACCAAATGGATTAACACAGTGTCTGCAACAATGGGCTTAAACATAAATAAGATGGTTTGCCTGGCACAGAATCGGCAAGTGTTTCAATCTGCTGTACATAGGGTCACTATGAGTTGGACTCGACTCGACGGCACCTAACAACAACAACAATCATGGGTTATACGCTTATTGATATTTTTCACTTCCTATCTTTTTCATGCATTCATATAGTTGCATCTTATATTTTGAGAGTTTCCTCTCTCTTTTTGTTGTTGTTGTTAGGTGCCGTTGAGTTAGTATCCGACTCATAGTGACCCTCTGTACAACAGGGGAAACACTATTGTCAGTGCTTCTCTACAGTTCATAGGGTTTTCAATGGCAGATTGATTTTTGGGAGGGGGTTGCCAGGTCCTTCTCCCAAGCCTACAGCTTCTGGTGTTCCCAGGTGGTCTCTCATCCAGGTACTAACCAGGCCCGACCCTGCTTAGCTTCCGAGATCTGACGGGATCGGATGCCACAGAGCTATGGCAGCAGGCTCCTCTCTCTTTACTCATCTATAATATTTTCCCTCCCCTTCCCTATTTCCCCAGCTTCTCTTCCCCCCCTAATCTCCCCTCTTCTTTCTGATCTGCTTGTACTTCCCGTTCTTATATATCTGTTTGTATTTTCTATTTTTATATATCCAAATATATATAATTTTTCACTTCCTTTAAGTTAAATTTAGCTCATATATGAGTGAGAGCATATGGTATTTCTCTTTTTGAGTCTGTTAACTGTGGCCTTTGCTGGGCAGATGCTTTTTAGTTTTATGTAATTCCATTTGCCAATTCTTGGTACAGTTTCCTGGGCCATTAGAATCTTCTTAAGGAAATACTTCTCAATGCCTATGTATTGGAGCATGTTCCCTATCTTTTCTTCTAGCTGTTTTAAGGTTTCTGTTTTTTTTTTTTTTTTTTTTTTTTTTTTTTTTTTTTTTTTTTTTTTTTTTTTTTTTTTTTTTTTTTTTTTTTTTTTTTTTTTTTTTTTTTTTTTTTTTTTTGTGTGTGTGTGTGTGTGTGTGTGTGTATGTGTGTGATACTGGGGGTTGGACCCAGGGCCTCGTGCTTGCATGCTTGGCAAGCACTGGATCACTGAGCTGCACCCTCAGCCCATTTTTTACTTTTTGAGACAGGTTCTCGCTAAGTTACACAGACTGCCTCTGGTCTGGAACTTGCAATCCTCCTGTCTCCACCTCCCAAGCCACTGGGATTACAGGCATGTGCAACCATGCCTGGCTAGGTTTCCAGTTTTATGTGGAGGTTTCTGGTCCATTTTGAGTTGACTCTTGTACAGATTGAGAGAGATGGTTATATTTTTACTCATCTGCAGATGGATATCCAATTTTCCCAGCCCTATTTGTAGAAGAGGCTA
This sequence comes from Pedetes capensis, assembly GCA_007922755.1. NCBI lineage: Eukaryota > Metazoa > Chordata > Mammalia > Rodentia > Pedetidae > Pedetes > Pedetes capensis. The sequence continues at coordinate 38,171 of VMDO01019119.1, read as the reverse complement.
TCTTTTCTCAAATTAATGTCCTTAGCCATTTTGTCAAAGATCAGTTGCCTGTAGTTGTGTGAGTATATCTCAGGATCTCTGAATCTATTGCATTACTATTCTTGTTCTAGTACCAAACTGTTTTTTCCAGTATGGCCCTGTAGTATACTGTGAAGTCAGGTATTGTCAAACCTCCTGCACTCTTTTTGATGCTTAGAATTTTTTTTTTTTTTTTTTGGTTATACATGGTCTTTGAGGCTTCTCTTTGTATTTTAGGATTGTTTTTTCTATCACTGCAAACTATGTCATTGGAATTTAGATGAAGATTGCATTAAATCTGTAAATTACTTTTGGAAGTATAGCCATTTTCACAATATTAATTCTTTCAATCCATAAACAAGGGAGTCCTTTCCATCTTCTAGTATCCTCTGCTATTTCTTTAATGTTTGAAGTTTAAATTGCAGAGGTCTTAGGATATTGATTAGATTGATTCCTCAATGTTTAAATTTTGGTGGGCTGTTGTGAGTGTGATTGTCTTGATTTTCTTCTCTTCCTATTCACTGTTGGTGTAAAGGAAGGCTACTGATTTTTGAGTATTAATTTTTTATCCTGCTACTTTACTAAAGGAGCTAATTAGCTCTCAGAGTTTTTTAGTGGAATTTATAGGGTCATTTAGGTGTATGATCATGTCATCTTTGGATAAAGATAGTTTACCTCTTCTTTTTCTATTTGTATTCCTTTAATTTCCTTTTCTTGCCTGGTTCTTCTCACTAGGACATCAATCACTATATAGAATAAGAGAGGAGAAAGTGGATATCCTCATCTTGTTCCTGTTCTTAGAGGGAATGCTTTCAATTTTTCCACATTTAATATGATGGTGGCTATTGTTTTCTCATGGATGGCCTTTATAATGTTGAGATGTTACTTCCGTGCATAATTTCTTCAGGACTTTTATCATGAAAGATGCTGAATTTTGTCAAAGGCCTTCTCAGCATCCATTCAGATGATCATGTCATTTCTGTCTTCAAGTCTCTTGATATGTTGAATTACATTAATTGATTTACAAATGCTGAACCAAACTTACATCTGTGGGATGAAGCTTGCCTGATTGTGATGTATGAGCTTTTATATGTGTTGCTGAATTCAGTTTGCCAGAATTTTATGAAGGTATTTTGCATCAATGTTCATTAGGAAAATTGTCTATAGCTCTCTTTCTTTGTAACAGACTGATACTAGTATCAGGGTGATACTAGCTTGTGTAATGAATTTGGAAGTATACCTTCATTTTCTATTTATAAAAATATTTTGAGGAGAATAAGTATTAATTCTTCTTTAAAGGTTTGATAGAATTCAGCTGTGAACCCATGATGGCTTGGGCTTTGCTTTGTTGGGAGGTGTTTTATTGTGCTCTCTATTTCTGTGTATGTAATGTGTCTATTTAGATTGCTTGTCTTCTGGGCTTAATTTTGGTAAATCAAATGTGTTAGTAAACTTATCCATTTCTTCTGTATTTTCATTTTTGGGGAGTACAATTTCCCTAATGATTTTCTGGATTTCATTAGTATTGGTGGTTACAATCCCATTCTCATCTCTAATTTTTTTAATTTTGGTCTTTTCTTTCTTTCTTTTGGTGAGAGTGGTTTGGGGGTGACATCTATTTTTTTAATCTTTTCAAAAACAGCTCTTATTCTCATTAATTCTTTGAATTGTCTCTTTAGGTTCTAATTGGGATGCCTCTACTTTAATCTTGGTAATTTCTGTCTGAATGCTCCTTTTGGTTTTAGCTTATGGTTGCATTTCTAATGCTTTGAGGTATGTTATTAAATTATTTAGTTAGGTCTTCCCTAGCTTATTTATGAAGGGACTCACAGCTATGAACTTCCCCCTTAAAACTGCTTTTGCTGTACCCCATAAATTTTGGTAGGATGTGTTCTCATCCTCATTTTATTGAGGAGATTTTTAAAACTTCCATTCTGATTTGTATGATAGCCCATTGATCATTCAGCAATGTATTATTTAGTCTCCATGAATTTTTGAGATTTCTGAAATTTTTTTTGTTTTTGAGTTCAAATTTTATTCCATTCTGATCTGATATGGTACAGGGGATCACTTCTACTTTTTTGTATTTGTTGAGGCCATTTTTTTGTAGAATGAATTGTCATCTATCTTAGAAAAAGTTCCATATGGTGCTGAGAAGAATGTATATTCTGCATCTGATGGATGGAATATTCTGAAGACATCTGTAAAGTCCAGTTGGTCTATGGTGCAATTTAAGACCATAATTTCTCCATTGTTTTATTTTGTTTTAATGACCTGTCTCTTGCAAATGTTGGGTATTGAAATCAACTATAAGTATTGTGTCTGGTCCAATGTGTTCCTTTATTTCCAATAGAGATTGCTTTATAAAGCTAGCTTCTCTTGTATTTGGTGAGTAAATATTAAGTAAAGTTGTGGGCTCCTGGCTGACTGTTCCTTTTAGTAATATGTAAAGTCCTTCTTTGCCTCTTCTCATTAGTTTGGAATTGAAGTCTAATTTGTCCAAAATTAGTATTGCAACTCCTGCTTATTTGTTTTCCACCTGCTTGGTATATTTTTTTCCAGACTTTAATTTTCAACTTTATGTGATCTTTGTGAATGAGGTGAGCCTCTTGAATGCTGCATATCAAGGGTTTATGTTTTATAATCCAATTGATCAGCCTATGTCTATTCATTGGTGAATTAAAGCCATGTACATTGAGGGTAATTGTTGAGAGCAACATACTGTTTTATATCAGTTTGTTATTTGCTTCTATTTTTTTAAAAAAATTCATATTTGACCTATTTTTATCTTAATTTCGTCTTATGTTTATTGTTCATTTCTTTTATCTTGTATGTGGGATTGTCTTGCCTCTCCCTTATGTGGTGTATCATTCATGATCCTCTGCAATGCAGGCTTGGTGGCTGCAAATCATTTAAACAAGGCAATATTATGGAAGGTCTTATACTCATCATCTATTTTAAAAGATAATTTCCCTGGGTGATGCTATTTTGTAGGCAATTATTCTTTTTCAGAATTTAGATGATGTCTGTCCAAGCTTTCCTTACCTTTAATGTTTTTGTTGAGAAGTCCCCTGTTATTCTAATGGGATTGCCTTTGTAAGTGAGTTGGCATTTCTCTCTTATAGCTTTTAGAATAGCTTCTTTGTTACCCAGATTTAATATTCCAATTATAGTGTGTCCTTGGGAGTATCTGTTATGGTCTATTCTGTTTGGGGTTCTGAATGTTTCAGTTTTATAAGTATCCAGCTCTTGTTTTCGATTTGGGAAGTTTTCATTTAAGATTTCTTTAATAAATTTCCTAATTCTCTCATGTTATTTTCAGTTCTTTCATAGACCACCGAATTCATAGATTTCATATCCCCATTTTGTCTAATATCTCTTGAAAATCTTGGTCATTCTGATTTATCATCCTTTTTATCATGCCATGTGAGTAAATAATGTCTTCGACATTTTTCTCAGCTTTAGCAGTCCTGTTTTCAGGTTTGTCTATTTTGGAGACTAAAGATTCTATTATAATGCCAAGTTGTTTTAACTTTTCTGGCATTTCAAGGACCTCAGCTTGATTCTTCCTCAGAATTTCTATTTCTCTTGAGAGTTGTTCTTCCAAATTAGATATACTTTTGTCCAGTGAATCAGTTGTTTTCATGGTTGTATCTTTGAAGACTGTTCTTTGAATATTTATAACCAGGGTTCTAAATTCTCCTTCAGGCATCTCCAGGAATCCAGTTACCTTAACATTATCTGTTAAGGTACTTTGGTCTGTAGGATCTTCCCATCCAGCATGTCCTTTCATATTTCATTTGTTTTTCTGCTGAGGCTTGCCCACTTCTTGGTCTGAGTGCTAGATCTTACCTCCTCTCAGTGTAAACAGATTATTCCCTGACATTCCCATGAATTTGGGTGTTGATGGGTCACTAGTGACTCTCTCTCTCCCCTACCCATATAGTTTGCAACCTCAGTGTCCAGTGTCAAGTTGCTGCTGTAATCTCTGCATTCAACCCTCCCTCCTCAGTTTCTACCCATCCCCTGTGTTCCTAGCTTCCAATTGCACCACAGTCAAAACAGTGAGTCTTAGGTTCCCCAGACCTGTGACACTATTTCTCTACATCACAAGTCCTATGAAGCCCCAGAGACACCTTAATCTGAGCAAACTTTCTTAGGCTCAGGGATCCAGCAGCATCTACCACTCTTCACCATCCCCTGAACTAATCACTTTACAGTTTCCCTCCCTCAAGCACATGGTTCCAGTGGCACCAGAGGCCAGGGTGGCAAATGTCTCTCTCAGCTTAAAAAAAAACAAAAAACAGACAAAAAAAAAGCACCCATACAGTGGGTCCATGTCATCCATCTTTCCCAGAGAGTCCTGCAGATCTTCACTTTGTCCATCTTCCTTCCTACCAGCAGCAACTATCAGAGAGAGCTTCGCCACACTTTCTTCAACAATGCATCCTCGCGCATCCTTGGCACGTGCCCTACTATACCTTGTTCCATCCACTTGCCAACAAGAAAAGAAAAGCTGGGTCATTGTTGTGCCATGTCCTTGCTGATGTCTCTGCCTTATCCTCTGTCAGTTACTTGCATCAGAGATGGTCCTGCTTGTTTATTGTTCAGCTGGGCATCTTTGCAATTATTTTCACCTTGTATGTTTCCAGGCACTTAGAGACAGGGATGGCCTGGTTTGCTCTTCAGTTGTCCTTGCTGACTTCTTCACCTTGCCCTCCCCCAGTCAGTCACCATGAAGGATGTTTTCACTGAGTCTTAGTTAAGTTGTGCACCTTCCAATGGTCTCTGTGTCCTTCGATGACATCTCCTGTCATCTTCTGTAGATCTGAGGATTATGGAGAGTTGTTGCACCATTTCATCCTCTTCTCTGTCATTTTACTCTCTGCCATTTGGTCAGTTGACCTTGTGCCATCCCATTTCTCTTGGTAATGCTGTACTCCATTCCTCATGATTTGTTTCGAGTAAAGAATTTCATGATTTTTCCTAACTATTTTTTTTACTCTGATTGAAGTATCGCTGTTATCCATCCACCATCTTCTTTGGCAAAAACCTATTGGTTTATTTTTAACAGACTAACTTAAAAGAAAAGAATAGGAAAAACAAAAAAGATAATCTTCATGTCTAACCTCTAAGTATAAGTGAAAAGCTGATATACTTATTTTCTGGGACTTTGTTAATTCACATTAAATGATAATCTCCAGATCATCCATTTAAACGAAAATGTCATAATTTTATTATTCCTTATGGCTATGTAGGATTCTATGGTGCATAAATACTACATTATTGAAATCCATTCTTCTGTTGAAGGGGATTTGGACTGATGCCATAACCTGGTGATTGTGAAAGGTGCTAAAATGACCAATGAAGTGCAAGAATCTCTGTGGTATAATGGTTTAGCTTCCTTAGGGTATGTACCTCAAAGTGGGATTGTTGGATCAAATAGTAGTTTAGGTTTTTTGAGGACCCTCCATCCAACTTTCCAAATTGGTTGTATTAGTTTATAATTTTAGTAGGAATGTAAAAATGTTCCTCCTCCCTCACCCTGCATCCTCACTAGCACTTGTTGTTTGTCTTGATGTTTGGCCATTCTAACTGGGGTAGGATGAAATTCAAATTCAAGTATAGTTTTGATATGAATTTCCCTAATATCTAAGAAAATTGATCATTTTTCATATATATATATATATATATATATATATATATACCATTTGTATCTCTTCCTTTGAAATCTGTCTATTCAATTCTATTGCCAATTTATTAATCAGATTTTTTGGTGTATACTTTTTAAAAATTCTTTTTATATCCTCCATATTAATACTCTATCATATCTATAGATTGCAAAGATTTTCTCCCATTCTGTAGAGTCAATCTTTACTCCATTAATTGTATGCCTTTAAGTGCAGAAGCTTTTTAAATTTCATATAGTCCCATTTATCAATTCTTGGTGCTATTTCCTGGACAATTGGAGTTCTATTGAGAAAGTTCCTTCCTACACTGATGTGTTGCAGGTACCACATACAATTTCTTCTATTAGTTTCATAATTTCCAGTTGGAAATTGAGATCTCTAGTATCTTTTGAGTTAATTTTTTTATACAGGGTGAAAGGTATATATTGATATTCATTCTTCTACATGTAAACATCCAATTTTCCCAGCACCATTTACTAAAAAGTCTTTTTTCCATTGTGTGTCTTTGGCACCTTTGTTGAAGATAAATTATTTGTTCCTGCACAAGCCTATTTCTGGGACTTCTATTCTATTTCACTCATCTTCATGTCTGTTCTTTTGACAGTACTAAACATTTTAATTAGCATGGTCCTGTAATATAATTTAAAATTAGACATTGTGATGCCTCCTGTGCTGGTTTTACTGGCTAGAATTATTTTGGATATTCAGAGTCTTTTATGTTTCTAAATTAATTTGGGGGTAGTTTCATCAATTTCTATGAAGTATTTCATTTGGAGTTTTGATAGGAATCACATTGAATCTGTAGAATGCTTTTGGCACTATTGCCTTTTTAACAATATTGATTCTCCCAATCCATAAGCAAAGGATATCCCACCATCTTTTCATATCTTCTTCAACTTCTTTCTTTAGTGTTTTAAAATTTTGACTAAATAGATCTTTGTGGTCTTTAGTTTGATTAATTCCTAGATATTTCATTTTTTGAGGGAGGGGCTATTATAAATGGGATTATTGTTTTAATTTCTTGTTCCTCCTGTTTGTTATTGGTATATAGGAATACTACTGATTTTTGAATTATTTCATATCCAGCCATATTACTGAAGAAATGTATTAAATCTAAAAGTTTTCTAACTGAGATTTTAGATCCTTTTAAGTACAATATCATGCTATCTTCAAATTGTTGTTGTTGTTAGGTGCTGTCGAGTCGGTATCTGACTCATAGCGACCCTCAATACCTTGTATTTCTCTGTAATGCTTTATTGCTTTTGCTAGGACTTTGGTCATAATCTTAAATATGAGTGGCAAGAGTGGGCACACTTGTCTCATTCTACATTTTAGGAGGAAGACTTTTAGTTTTTCACCATTTAATATGGTATTGCTATAAATTTGTCACATATAGCCTTTATGATGTTAAAAATGTTCCTTATATTCACAATTTCATCAAGACTTCATCAGAAAGGGATGATAATTTTTGTCACTGGCTTTTCCTGCCATCTATTAAAATAATCACATTTTTATCTTTAAATTTAGTAATGTATTGTATTACATTTATTGGTCTATTTACCTTGAACTAGTCTTACATCTGTGAAAAGAAGCCCACTTGATTATGATGCCTAATCTTCTTAATATGTTGCTGTATATTTGCTTTACAAGTATTTTGTTGGGAATTTTTGTACCTATGTTTATCAAAGAAATTGGTTTATAATTTTAGTTTTTTGCTACATGTTTATCTGGTTTGGGATCAAAGTAATATTAGCTTCATAGAATGAGTTTGAAAGAATTCCATCCTTTTTTTGTGGAATAGTTTAAGGAGGAAAGGAATTGATTCTATTTTAAAGGATAATAAAAATTGGCTGTCAATCCATCTGGATATGGTCTTTCCTTTGTTGGGAGAGTCTTCATTATTGCCTCAATCTTGTCATTTGTTTGAGATCTGTTTAAGCTGTTTATATACTCAATTTAACTTTTGTAAACCATACTTGTTTGAGGAATTCCTAAATTTCTTCTGTGTTTTGCCTATTTTTGGAGTTCTTGATGCTCTTCATGTCATTGGTATCTGTTGTAATCACCCCTCTTTCATCTATAATTTTATTAATTTGGATCTCTCTCTCTCTCTCTCTCTCTCTCTCTCTCTCTCTCTCCCTCTCTCTCTCTGGTTTAATTGGCTAAATATTTGTCGGCCTAGTTTATCTTTTCAAAAAAAAGCTCTTAGTTTAATTCTTTGAATTTTTTTATTTCCAATTCTTACTTTACCTTTATTATTTCTCTTTGACTACTAGTTTTGCTTGAGCTGTTGATACTGTTCTAATGCCTTGATATGCATCATTAATTTATTTATTTGGAGCTTCTTATTAAATTAAATTACTTATTCATTTACTTTTTTGATGGTACTGGTGAGGTGAACTCAAGGCCTCTCAGAAGCTTTTGCAGACACATTACCATTAAGCCACATCCCCAGCCCATTTTTTTTCTTTTTCTTTTGAAACAGGGTCTGGCTAAATTATGTAAGCTTCCACTGCCTTCATACATGTGATCCTCCTGCCTGTACCTCTTCCATCACTGGGACTGTAGGCATGAGCCTCTGAAACCTGGCTAACTTCTCTATTTTTTTTTTTCATGTGAACACTCATAGCTATAAATTTCCCACGTAGAATTGAATCTGAAAAGGTCTGGTGGATAGTATCTTCACTTCCACTAGATTCATGAAATTTTTTAATGTAGTCTATGATTTCTTCAGCCTGCAGCGGTAGCCCTGTGGCATCCGATCCCGTCAGATCTCGGAAGCTAAGCAGGGTCAGGCCTGGTTAGTACCTGGATGGGAGACCGCCGGGAACACCAGAAGCTGTAGGCTTGGGAGAAGGACCTGGCAACCCCCTCCCAAAAAATCAATCTGCCATTGAAAACCCTATGAACAGCAGAGAAGCACTGACAATAGTGTTTCCCCTGTTGTACAGAGGGTCTCTATGAGTCGGATACCGACTTGACGGCACCTAACAACAACAACAATGATTTCTTCACTGACTCAGTTTTTATTAGTTTCCATAGATTTATGAAGTTTTTGTTGTTTCTGTTGTAATTAATCTGTAATTTTATTGCATTCTGGTTCAATAGGGTACAAAAGGGGGCTGAGATTTAGCTCAGTTGGCAGAGTGCTGCTCTGCGCTCTCTGAGGCCGTAAGTTGGATCCCTAGAACTACAAAAATGTGAGTACTTTGCAGCCCACTCCCAAGAACAATCCTGAAATAATCAGCCATTGAAAATTCTATGAATAGCGGAGAAGCACTGATATAGTTCTGGGCATGGCACAGTGTCAGAGAATTTTTTGTTCTGTTGTACATAGGGTCACTATGAGTCAGACCCAACTTGAGGGCACCTGACAATAACAACAACAGTGTACAAGGAATTATATTTGCTTTATTGTAGTTGTTGAGGCTATTTTTATGCACCAAATTGTGGTCAATTTTTGAGAAAATTCCATGTGGAGCTGAAAAATATGTGTATTCTGCATTTGTTGGGTCAAATATTCTATAGATGTCACTTAGATCCAGTTGGTCTATGATGTTATTTCAGTCCATTGTTGATTTTTTGTTTAGATGATCTGTCTCTTACTGAGAGTGGGGTATTAAAATCCCCCATAGTTATTGAATTTGGGCCTATGACATCCTTTATGGGCAATAATGTTTGTTTTATAAAATTAGGTGCACCAGTATTCAGTGCATAGATATTTATTGTTGTTGTTGTTAGGTGCCGTCAAGTCGGTATCCGACTTATGACGGAAAACCTTATGACGGACCCTCATAAGGTTTTCAATGGCTGATTGTTTCGGGATTGCCTTGGGAGTGGATTGCCAGGCCCTTCTCCCATTTTTGCAGTGCTGGGAATTGAACTCAGGACCTCAAAGACTGCAGCGCAGTGCTCTACCAACTGAGCTAAATCCCAGCCCCATATTTATAGACATTATATATTCATGGTTAATTGTTCCCTTTATTAATATGTAATAGCCTTCTTTATCATATTTAATTAATTAATTTGGGGTTGGTTGAAGCCAACTGTGTCAGATATCAGTATAGCAAATCTTGCCTTTTCCTGGTTTGCCCATGCCTGACAGATTTTATTCCATCTTCTAATTTTCAGTCTATGTAGATCCTTATGAATGAGATGGGTCTCTTGAAGATAGTAAATTATTACTTCTTTTGTAAACCAATTGACTAATATAGATTTTTAAAAAATAAGAATTAAGACCATTGACATTAAGAGTTATTATTGAGTAGGAACTGTTACTTTGTATAATAATATTGCTGGTTGTTGATCCCATTAGTTTAAGTATAAATTGATCATCAATTCCTCTCCTTTCCATGTTGTTATTATTGTTGTTATTGTTGTTGTTGTTATGTGCAGTCTAGTTCTGTCCAACTCATAGCAACTCTTATAGGGTTTTCAATGGTTGATTGTTTTGAGATTGCCTCGAGAGTGGATTGCCACATCCTTCTCCTGTTTTTGTGGTGCTGGGAATCAAACTCAGGACCTCAGAAACTGCAGAGCAGCGCTCTACCAACTGAGCAAATTCCCAGCACCATTTTCATGTTAGATGTTTTATTATTATCTTTATTCTTATGTTTGTACATGTCTTTCCTCCTCAGTGTGTAGGAGTCCTATAAGTATCCTCTGAAGTGCTGTTTTAGTAGTCACACATTGTTCAAATTTATTTTGGTCTTGAAAGGGCTTGCCTTCTTCATGTATTTTGAAAGATAATTTTGCCAGATCAAATATTTTAGGTTGATAGTTACTTGCTTTTAAAGACTGAAAACTCTTTTTCCATGCCATTCTAGTTTATAATGTCTGTGTTGAGAAGGTTAGTGTTATTCTGATCGGACAGCCTTTATAGGTAAACTGACGTTTTTCTCTTTCAGCCTCTATGATAATTTCTTTGCTTTGTAATTTTCACTGCCCAAACATAATGTGCTGAGGGTACATTCTGTTCTGACCAAATCTATGTGGAGTTCTGTATGCCTTTGTTGTTTGAATATCTATCTCTTGGTTTAGCTTTGAATAATTTTTAGTTAGTATTCCACTGATGAGATTATCAAAGCCTTTAGTTGTGATCTCAGCTTCTTAAATACCATGAATTTTTAGATTTCATTGTTGCATCTTATTCCATAAATCTTGGAGATTTGTGGTCATATTGCTGCATACTTTTTCTTATTAATGTCAGAGTAAATTAGCTCTTCAACCTTGCCTTCCACCCCTGATATCTTCTACTTTGCTCTAATCTATATATGTGACTGTCCACTGTGGATTTTATTTGGCTTATAGTTTGTTTCATTTCCAGGATTTCAGATAGGTTTATTTTTTAAAGTTCCAATTTCTGTGCTAACTTTTTCTTCTAAGTTAGATATCTTTTGTCTGTAGCCTTTGTTGCCTAAGATCACTCATCATTTTTATGAATAAGATGTTAAATTTCTTGTCTGATAAAGGAGGAATTTCTGATTGTTCAACTTCAATCTCAGGGTGAGGGTTGTTATTGCTTGGAGGTGATCCATCCTCTTGCTGTTTCATTTCCTATATGCTTCTGAGCTGAGACTTAGGCATCTACTAGCTTGCACAGATAGAACCCTTCAAGGTCAATGAGCTCAGCAGAGACAGGGCACTAGGTTAAACATCCAACACCTGTGGGATAAAGGACACAGGGAGAAGATAGGTTCAAAGAGAGAAGAAACAGAGGAAAATAAAAAAGGAAAACAGAGAAGAAGTAGAAAAAATAGAGAGAAGAGGGCAGAAAAACAAACAAAAGAGCAAAAGAAAATGGTAGGAAAAGAAAAAAAAAGTAGATTGTTCTTTTCAGTCAGCTGGGAGACCAGTTGGCCAGGTGGAAATAAACTCTTACAGATGCACTGGAGGGTTGTGGGGTGATCTTAAAGTCAGCAAACCTGCAGGCTAATGGAGTCTTGTGCCCTCCACACTACCTGTGCTCCAAAATCTGCCCTTAACTCCATTTGGGTTTGAGCTTTTCCTCAGTACAGTTCTTTAGCTCAGCCAACTATCTTCATCTTTAAAAGGTAAATGTGGCTGGAAGGCCCACCTGGGCACAATGTCTCCTCCTTCTGCTTCCAATTCTGGCTTCCAGCAAATGAGAAAAATGCTTGTAATTAACTCACATCCCACAACTGCCAGTGTATCTGTTCAAGTACCAGAAGTTTTGTTCAGCATACAAAGGGACTTTGGTAAGGATTCAAAGCCTGTTTAGGATCAGTCTGGTCCACCAGTGCTGTGTGTGTGTGTGTGTGTGTGTGTGTGTGTGTGTGTGTGTGTGTGTGTGTAGTACCGTACTGTTTAAATAGCATTTAACCTGCTCCCAATAGGTGGGTGAGTACCGTGTGTCCAACTGAGATGTTGGTTCCTGTGTATTTTCATGTTGTTGTTGTTGTTGTTGTTGTTGTTGTTGTTAGGTGCCCTTGAGTCTGGTTTGACTCATAGGAATTCTATGTATTGAAGGAAACACTCCCTGAGACTGTGCCATGCCTGGCACTAAGTCAGTGCTTCTTTGCCATTTATTGCATTTTTCAATGGCTGATTGTTTTGTGATTGTTTTGAGAGTGGACTCCCAGATCCCTCTTCCATTTTTTCATTGTTGGGGACTGAACCCAGGGCCTCAGAGAGTGCAGAGCAGCATTCCACCAATTGAGCTAAATTCCAGTCCCATTGTCACATAGGTTATGCTAAAAATTCATCAATCTCTTCCCTAATGATTTCTGTGCTCCTACCTGTCATCTGGATTTCAAAAGTTCTCAATCCCCAGATATGGCTTAGCCAATTCAGAGTGACTCCCAGAGGCTGCTACCATTCCACCATCTTGCCAGGCCATTTTCTTTAATACCTTATGTTTCAAAACAGCTAGAAGAGATTTTGAATACTCTCCACACACACACAAAATGATAAATGTTTAAAGGGATAAATTTTAATTACTCGGATTTGGTCATTACATAATGTATACATGTATGGACACATCACATTTTACTCCACAAATACATACAATTACACGTGTCAATCAAACATAAATATAGAAATTGTTCTGAGGGATTTTGTGTAATGCACTTCCCTATTCACTCAGTACTTACTATCAATTAAACACTGTGCAAATTATTTTGCATAAATTAACTCACTTCACAGCAAACCTGTAAGACTAGAATTATTGCTTCCATTTTACATGCAAGGAAACTGAGGCTTAGTGAAAACAATGACTTGCCAAGGTTAATTACTGGTAATAATAGTGAAGGAATCAGATCCTGTGTTCTTCCAGCTCATTTTATTCTGGCCTTCTCTGCAAATTTTACTGATTTTGATTGATCCAAATTTTTAAAATTACTAACCTTTAGAAATTTGAAATGCATTTTAAAATTAAGTAATTATTTCAATTTAATCTGTGCTCAAATATGTATTCTTAAGTGTGATCTGGATCATAATATCGTTATTATCTGGATAGTTAATTTGGAAGGATAAAATATCCAGATATATCATTTTGTTTCTGTATAGTAGTCCAAAATAGACTCTTGGTTTGTGATATTTACTACACTTGCTTGTAACTTACTAGTCTAGGAATGAATATTCATAATGGGTTAATTCTCTGCTTGGCTTTTCTCTATGTCCTGGAGCAGGAGATTATACTCTGATATATTGTATAACATTTATCTATAAATAAGAAATTTGTGGATTCAAGTGATATGATTCAGACCTTAGGTGAAGTTTAGAATTGGAACTTTATATGTTATTGTCAGGTGTCTTTGAGTCGGGACTCCTATGTACAATGGAAGGAAACACTCCTTGACGTTGTGCCATGTCCAGCATTATGTCAGTGGTTCTCTGTTGTTCATAGGGTTTCCAATGGCAGATTGTTTCTGGAGTGGGCGGCCAGGTCCTTCTCCTATTTTTGTAGTGCTGGGGATTGAACCCAGGGCCTCAGAGAACAAAGCAGCACTCTACCAACTGAGCTAACCTCAGCCCATAGAGCTTTATATTGTTGTTGTTGTTAGGTGCCATCAAGTCAGTATCCTACTCATAGCGACCCTATGTACAACCGATGAAACACTATTATCAGTGCTTCTCTGCTGTTCATAGGGTTTTCAATGGCAGATTGATTTTGGGAGTGGATTGCCAGGTCCGTCTCCCAAGCCTACAGCACCTGGTGTCCCTAGGTGGTCTCCCATCCAAGTACTAACCAGGCTCGACCCTGATTACTTCCCAGATCTAATGAGATCAGATGCTACAGTGCTATGGCTGCAGGCGGAACTTTATATGTTATATATTAATTACACAAAGAAGAAATGACACAACTTAATCTCTAAAGAAGAGTACTATAAATTAACTAGGAAAATGGCTGTTACTATAAGAATCAAAAAGGTTTTGGAATACACGGATAAACTTTGACAGTATTTCCTATCCCTATATTCAAGGTGGGGCTGGGATTTAGCTCAGTTGGTAGAGCACTGCTCTGCACTCTCTGAGGTCCTGAGTTTGATTCCCAGCCGTGCAAAAATGGGAAAAGGACGTGGCAATCCACTTTGGAGGTAATATCAAAACAATCCACCATTGAAAACCCTATGAGGGTCACTATGAGTCGGACATGACTTGATGGCACCTAACAACAACAACAACATATTCCAAGTGTTATGATGTGTCATATCAAGAATTATGAAAAGTTGAGATTTTTGCCCTTTTGCAAGCTACAGTGTTATCTGATCATAGTGTTGTACATCCTGGCAATAAATCAAGACTCCTGGTATGGAGGCAAGTTACATTATTGTTCATGCACATCAAACAGTAGATTCATGTCTGGTTTCCTTGTCCACCAAAGCCCACAGGGGAGGTACCAAAATGGGCCATGGGTATGCGGAATGTATTGTGGATTTCTACCACATTTGAGAAAATGTGACCTTAGGAAACTTAATATTTTAGAAGGGACATCCAGCTACCTTTCTCCTGTGGGAAACATTTTCTTTCTTTATACTAGACATTAGAAAATTATTGCCCTGGAGGAGACCTTATTCCTACCTTCCAATGTTGTTGGTTTGCATTGTATAAACATCTTTAAATACTATACAACAAAGGACTTAAGTGTCTCTGCTCACAAAAGAAAGAGAAATGAAAGAGACTCAGAGAGGTTTGTCTTCCAGTATCCTCTACTCTCTGCTACCATTATTCATGGTTTTAAAATATAATGTCCTAAAAATTAATTTCATAGAATATGCATATCACATATTGACAGATGACATATTCAGATCACATATGAAGAGATTAGTCAAAATGTATCCACAGTTGAGTAAAGTAAGGTTTATGGAGATTTATTTATGAGTCCATATCCCATGGCTAATCAATTTCATTTCCAGGATTATTTATTACCAGCTATTTTTAATAACCAAAAGAATTCGATATTTAGTATGTATGTATGCCTATGCAATATCCATCATAAGCAGAACTTTCCATGCTGAGAATCAAAGGCATTCCAAGTTTCATGTCAGTGTCACATTCACATCTATTTGGCATTCACTCACACCATCAGCTTTCACCTGAGAAAAACTTTCCATTATGGAGATCAGTCTACTGAAAAATATGTTGGCATGAATCTCGTATCATGAGTTAGAGAAACTGGTGTAATTTGACTCTTTGCAGCTGGAAAGGCAGACATTTCAGGGTAACTACAGATGGACACGCTAGCCTCGTGGGTTATAAATGTATCTAGATTAGAAGCATCTATAATTCAGCATGAAAGAGTCTACAAGTGGATCAAAATCAGACATTAACAGCATCCTATATGTGTTTTGGAATAATTTTTTGTTTTCATCAAAATAAAGTTTGTTTTCTAGTGTTGAGTAAATATTTAAGTGTATTTAGTGAGCAAGTCAGCATTATTTTAAATATTAATAGAACAGGTAGCATCTAATATAGCATCTAATGAGCTGACCTATATAATTTTCAGAATTTGCTTTGTGAAGGTGATTTTTTTTGTGGTTTCTTAAATCCTCCCTTTCCAACTGACCAAAATCTATGCAATTATATATTAAATTGGTGACGACCATGAAAGAACTGTGACAGAATAATTATCTTTAATTATAGTAATTACATGAGTGGATAAAAATTGATGATTAGGGCATTCCTCTGTGAAAATAGTAGCTTTATATTAATGACCAAATCATCTAGTCTTGCAGTTTATCCTCAATATTCCCAACTTCTGACCTACAATTGACATCCAAACACTTAAAAAAACTTTGAACCCACATTCCTTCAGATACACCCTAGTTTCTGATACTTTTCCAATAGACATGAATCAATTTGTCTGATACAGCAAATAAGAAAACTGAAGCCTCAGTAAAATTTCAATTTCAAATAAACAATGAAATTGGTTTTTCTATATAAGTACGTCCCAAACATTATAACATTAGAAATGATTCTTGTAAGGCAATATATTCAATATACTCAATACCTGTTAATTGGAGTGTGTTTTTAGAAGATATATAACCAATATGCTATCCAGTGTTCCTATAAAAAATAGGAGGACTTGTAAGGATTTTATTAAAATTTCAATTAGCCCCTGAGGAAAATTATTAGTGTTTAAATTTTTACTATAAAACTGAGTTGCCTGCTGTATATTACAAAAGTTAATTGGGATTACATGTCATTCTTTAGTTATAAAATATATGTGTAAAATTTTATGTTAAATGACATTTAAATTTCAATGCATCTGTTATTAACATGGACAAATAGACTTGAGGTTATATATTTTTCTCCCAAACTGGTTCTAAAATGAGGATAGGTATTTTCATGATTTTATTTGATTAACAATCATTTAAATTCCCACAAGAACTCATAAAACAGTTCTTGTATCCTATTGTTAACTGAAAACATCCATGAATTATTTATCAAACAGTATTGTGTAACAATTTTGGTTTTTTCCTTTATGTAGTGGATGAAAAAAGAATATGTAGGAATTAAATTTTTCCTTTCTATGCATTGGTTATTTGGAAAAAGTAAACAGACACAGGCAATATCATTATTTCTGGGGAGAAGAATCGTTCATTTGCACAAAAGTATATGATAACTTGAAACATAAAACTAAGGAATCCTTGCTCTCCACAGAGAGAGACAGAGAGAGAGACAGAGAAAGAGAGAGAAGGAGGGAGAGGGAGGGAGAGGGAGAGGAAAGGTTAATTAGGTTTATTGTGGATTCTGGATATACATAAGACTCTGTTGCTAACTTATATTTTTTAAAATTTTATGTATGTATATATGTATGTATGTATGTATGTATGTATGTGTGTGTATTTATTTATTTATTTTTGATTATCAAACCCAGGTGCTTCACCACTGAGGTGTACCTGCCAGCCCTTCTTTTTTATATTTGTATTAAAGACAGAGTCTTGCTAAATTACACAGGCTGCCCCAGGCCTGGAACTCGTGAACTTTCTGTGCCTGCCTCAGGAGTTCCTGGGATTACAGATGTGCGTCACCACACATAGCTTATTCCTAACTTTTAAAATGCCATTCAATAGTTAATGATTTTCTTAGGAAGACATTTATAATTATGAGTTTTTAAATAAAAAGGAAATTTGCTCCAGAGGCAAGTTTTAATGACAGCGGGACTCTGTTGATCCTGGAAGCCGCACTGCATTGTAGAGTTCTAAACTTTGCTTCTTTGCAAATAGCCCTAAAGTCATTGTGTGAAGGCATCTTTGCAGATACTCACTATTGTGAGTTTAAACACTGTGGTGTCCTTTATCAAGGAGAGCTGACACACTTCCAAAGCTGTCACAACTGACTAATTCCTGTCCGATTCAGAAGGGATTAATTGGCCATGGGTGCTTGTGAGCTGAAATACTGTCATAGCGGCTGTAGATCTGTCACTTTGATACACAAGGTAATCAAATCCAGTAATAGACTCTCCATGAATGTTAATAGCTTACCTAAGCAAGAAATCATTAAAGGCTGTTTACTTCATGTGATGTGGATGAACGTACCCGAGACTTTTAGATAAAGATCGGTTGATATTCTGTGGCATGAGCTTTCTTTCTGAAACTACACTAAAATATTAAATGTGCTGCCATACAGTTTTGACACAAACTCTAAAACAAAGTGAAGCTTTGAGAATTAAAGCTCAATTAAACTAAATTAAAACTAAAAAATTAAAGTAAAACATATCTTTTCTAGATTGCTTTTTCCATTTTTTATAAAAGTTGAAACAGTTTTTAATTAAGTAAAAAGGAACATTTACTTTCACTTGTCTCCAATTTTCTTTCCAGTCATGACTTGGTTTTCCTGTTAGGAAATCTGTCTAGAATATTTACTATTCATTTATATTTAAAGCTATCTAGATGTACTTCTGTAAATAGACATGTATTTTATATGAGAAGAAATTCAGTACTTTTGGCAGCTTCTTGGTTGTCACTCTGTAAAATATATTGTATTCTCTCTGCTACATAATAGTCCCTATAGGAATGCACTTTATTTAAATATTAATTTGATTTCCTGTGTAAATAATTTTCTAAGAAAATAAGGAAGTGAGAAATTATTTCATTTCAATATTATTTATTTGAGATGTTATTTTATCCCATATTTATTATATGTTTTACTGTGTATGGCAGAATTAGCTGGGTGTGGTGGCACACACCTATAATCCCAGGGCTTGGGAGGCAGAGGCAGGAAGATTGCAAGTTCAAGGCTAGAAGCAGCCTGCAAGACCTTGTCTCAAGATAAAAAATAAAAAAAGAGGGGCTAGGGTAAACCTCAGTGGTAAAGTCCCTGTGGAGTATGCCTGAAGCCTTGGGTTCAGCACTCTAGTGTACTGGTAGAAAAATAAATAAATAAATAGGGCAGAACTTAGCATCCCTAGCATTTCACAATAGCAAGGCCCTGAATTTTTAGTGTGATATTTGATTGGTATCTCAGGTTCCTCAGGAATAATTAAACATCTAATTAGACACCATTTAGAATATTTCTCTGTGGCTTCTGTCCCTAACAGTAATTGTCCTGTGCTAAGAAATTATTGGAGAAGTGGGGAAAATGATGAGGTGATAAATTGATCAGATGAGAAGCTGATTTAGCTAAATGGGAATTTTGGCTCTAGCACATTAGTGGAAAAATCTCTGAAAACCCAAAGGGCAGGGAAAAGAATTCTAGAAATAAAACACAATGGTGTCGTCCTTGTCCTGGTATGCAATATCTCTGAAGATTTGGCATGCATCATGCACACAGGATTGGCAAGCCTGGTGAGCAATGTGTATGTTTCTGGAGAGCTTGCATATCTGATTATGTGTGCGGAGAGACTAATAAATGTCATTCTACTTTATCAGCTATGTAAGTAAAATGAAAATTACAGTGCATAATTGTGTAGAAAAAAAATTTAAAGGAGCTGGAAATGACCATATTATATATTTTTAGGTATAAATATATACATAAAAGACATTCTTATACATCTCTCGTAGAAGTACAGAGAGAATTAACATAAGTTACTTAATGCAACTAAAGTAATTAGTATAAGAAGCTAGGTGCCCTGGTACACTCCCAGGATCCCAGAGACTTGGGAATCTGAAACAGGAGAACCACAAGTTTGGACCAGAGGGATCCTGCACAATTTTAGTGTCTCAAAACTGAAAGAAAAAGAATTAAACAGAGGCTAGGGATGCTGCTCAGTGGTAGAGTACGTGCCCAGCATGGGCAAGACCCCTAATTCAACCTACCAGTACTATATATGCAGATAAATTGATAAGTGAATATGTTGTTGTTAGGTGACCTTGAGTTGGATCTGACTCATGGTGATCCTGGTTACAACTGAACAAGACACTACCCAACACTGTGCCATGCACACCATCTTTTGTTTGAACCATTGTTGCAGTCACTAGGTTTCTTCCCATTGTGTGTCATGCCACATCAGCAAAAGGAGGTCACAGGTGTTTTACTTCAATCCTGTCGTGAAGGTCAACTCTACTTTGAGGACGCAACTCTTCCCCAGATGTTTCTTAGATGCCTTCCAGCCTGGGGGGTGTCTCTCCCAGGGTTTTATGAAAAAAAAGCAGCTGACATTTTAAAAAGGTAATTAGTATAGCTATTTAATTGCTCATTTGGATTTATGTCCCTCTAAGTCAGTTTGCTGCCTGCAGAGGTAGCCCTGTGGTGACAAATCCTGTTAGATTTCAGAAACTAAGGAGGGTGGGGCCTGGCTAGTACTTGGATAGGAGACCGCCTGGGAATACCAGGTGTTGTTGTTGTTGTTGTTAGGTGCCGTCGAGTCGGTATCTGACTCATAGCGACCCTCTGTACAACAGGGGAAACACTATTGCCAGTGCTTCTCTGCTGCTCATAGGGTTTTCAATGGTAGATTGATTTTTGGGAGGGGATTGCCAGATCCTTTTCCCAAGCCTACAGCTTCTGGTGTTCTCAGGCGGTCTCCCATCCAGGTACTAACCAGGCCTGACCCTGCTTAGCTTCCGAGATCTGAGGGGATCGGATGCCACAGGGCTACAGCTGCAGGCACCAGGTGTTGTAGGCTTGGGAAAAGGACCTGGCAACCTACTCCCCAAAATCAATCCCCCATTGAAAAACCTATGAATAGCAGAGAAACACAGACAATAGTGTTTCTCCTGTTGTAAGTAGGATTGCTATGAGTTGGATACCGACTCAATGGCACCTAACAACCACAACAAGAAGTCAGTTTGCTAGAACGTAGGTTTAGCTCAGTTGGTAGAGTGCTTGCTCTGCAGTCTCTGAGGCCAGAGTTTGATCCCTAGAACCACAAAAATGGGATAAGTACCTGTCAAACCACTCCCAAAACAATCCTGAAACAATCAGCCATTAAAAACCTTATGAATAACAGAGAAGCACTGACATTCAAGTGCTTGGCATGGAATAGTGCTGGGAAGTGTTTCATTCTGTTGTACATAGGGTCACTTTGATTCTAGTCCAACTTGTGGGCACCTAACAATAACAATAATTATGTTGTACTATTGTACCTAGGGTTGCTACAAGTTGTTCCCAACTTGATAACGCCTAACAACAATAATACCTGTCATTATGTTATACTATAATTGTGGTGCTGTTTATAGTTGTATTTTTATAATTGGTGAGATATTCCAAAACAGTATTAACATCAGAAGGATCCTGGATATATCTCCCAAATGTTGAGCTGGTGCTGAGGTTTAGCTCAGTTGGAACCGTGTTTGCTTTCTCTGCACTTTCTGAGGCCCTGGGTTCAATACCCAGAACCACAAAAATATGAGAAGGCCTTAGCTGCCCACTCCCAAAATAATCCCAGAACAATCAGCCATGGAAAACATGATGAGAGTCATGAGCTGGACATGAGTTGATGGCACATAACAACTATTTGAGTCAATATGTTTATGATTTTTAAATGCAAAAGTATTTCTTTCCATCACCATTTTTGATCACATAGTATATGCTCTGACAATAAAGAAAATGAGGTAGTCACATACCCTTTACCTTTCAGGAGCTTGTATTCTAGTGCAGGAGAAAGAAATGCAATACAGAATGGTGGTGCAGTTTGGAACTTACATATTACAGTAAAAGGAAGTGCAGGCAGGGTATTGTGAGAAGAGGAAGTAGGAAGCAATTCATTGAGGATTTCTACAAATTGGTTCCTCCAACTAAAAATATTTCTAATCAAATCTTATGTGCCTATCATAGCCTAGTCCTGCCTACAGTTACGCTGTTTTCCAACATTTAAATAGTTACTTAAAATCTGACCATGAGAGATTTGATCTGAATGGCTAGGGCCAGGTTGTTGTTTAACTGTTAGTAAAATATCTTAGCATTTATGGGATCATTTCCTTTGAATTACATATTTAAGCATTTATCATGAGTTTGATCTTAATGCATTAAAGTGCCATTTTCCTGAGTTTGTTCCAAATACAACTTTCATTTCCTTGTTTTTCTGTTGTCTATATCCCATGTATTGCAGACTGCTTGTTTTACATGAATATCTGCAGAGAACACAGGCTGCAACTTCAGTTTATTTGTAAAGCATTCATCACAGTTATGAGCAGTCATGGCACTTGGCACAGCCTTTATTGGAGATGATATTTACCAATGGCGATGATGGACTAGATGTAGAAGTATATGTGACTCTTCTTCTATACCACATTATCTCTTTGTATATAATGTCCAGTATGGTCATATCACTTAGTTTTGAAGAAAGGATTACCCAGGGTCATTATTCACAGAAACTGAGGGCTTAAAAATTGTTGTTAAGAGCTTATTATGGAAGACTATCACAGGCAATTTTTAAATACTTTGTTCTTCCTGCTTATAAGGAGACATGTGAGTCTTCCCTAGAGTTTTATGGAAAAAAATGCAGCTGACACTTAAAAAAGCCAATTAGCACAGCTACTTAATTGTTTATTTGGATTTATGTCTCTCTAAGTCAGTTTTTTTGCTATTGTTTTCAATAACAACAAATAGAAAGTACAGTTTAATGTGAAAATCAATACTCACTGGAGATCAACAAAACACAGGAAGCAAACTATTTTTCAAAAAATCTGTCCAACAAGAGTTTGAGTTCTATTATACTAAATCCAATCAAAAATAAAAGTGATCAATAGTTAATATAAGCAAAGATGATTTTTTAAAAAATATAAGATCTAAACATATTTACAAATGTATTTCAAACAAACAATGCCAATAAGGCATTGAAACATTTAAATTCATTGCAAGATCCAACATATTGAGATTTATACATGAAAATTTCTTAAATGCAACTAATATTTATTCTCCAGTTACAGAAATGTAGCTCAAAAATTATTGTTTAACAATTTCTTCATCAACTATTTACTGGGCACATATAATGCGCCAGATGTTACTTCAGACTTCTGGAATAAATGTATAAGTGAAACAAAGAAACTTCCTCTCATGGAGTTTAAATTTAATGAGTTGAGAGATTAATAGAGAAGAGGCAATAGTAAGCAATAAATATGTTACATATGTTATTAGGTGCTATTGAGTTGGGTCAAACTCATAGCAACCCTAAGTAAAATTTACTGAGGGGAGAGATTAATAGAGAAGAAGCAATAATAAGCTACAAATATATTACACATGTTGTTAGGTGCTGTTGAGTTGGGTCTGACGCATAGTGACCTTATATACAACAGATGAAATACTACCCAACTCTGTGCCTTGCCAAGGATGGCTGATAGCTTTGGGAGTGGCCTGCCCAGTCCTTCTTTCAAGCCTGTAGCACCAGCTATTCCCAGGTGGTCCCCCATCTAAAGGCTAAGCAAGCTCAACCCTGCTTAGCATCTGAGATTCCACAAAATCAGACACCCGGGTGGTATGACTGTAAACATATTACACATATATACCTATTATATAGTATGATAGAATGTACCTACAATGAAAAAAACAAAGCAAAAGTAGAGTAGGTTAAAAGATTCGAGAATGAGAGAAGTAGGAAAGGGTAATAATCTCAGTAAGCCTTATTGAGACCTATTGTTTCAAATATTGTAAAATGTGAAAGTGATGTTAAGCTGACATATTTTTTCCCAGGGGATATGGTAATTGATTTAGCCACTGGCCTCATCTCTCTCTCTCTCTCTCTCTCTCTCTCTCTCTCTGCCTTGATATAATGAAAAGTAAAGTAAAGCAAAGCAAATAGAATATTCTAGGATTTTACCTCCAAAACTCAATGCAGGATTCTGTTGACATTGGGTGATGTCAAAGAAAACTTTTTCCCAGTGTTAGATAGTCCAGAGTTGAAATAAGTAAGTAAGGTCCAGTTCATTTATGTCTATTTGAAGGCAAAAGCAGAATCATGGAGCTGTACATTTATGCAAGTGCAGGTCATCTCTTCTGTGTTTCTTGGTTTCTGCAATGTGAGTCCTGGGGCATATGATTGTCCCATTGCAAGTGGTGAAAGTGTTTGTCCTTGGGCCTTTCCATCCAGAATAATAGCTCCAAGTGACTGTCACACAAGAGGAAGAGAGGGTAAAGGAGATGACTCAGAGAATGAGCATTCTAAATGTTGCCAATTTGGATCACAAAAAGAAGGAAGTCACTAAAACAGCACATACTATTCTAGTGTTCCACTCAGTAGGACTGGAACTCAAAATGATATTCTGTTTTCCCAATCCTGGCCACAAATCCTCTAAGGAAACAGAATATCCTGTTCAGAAATCTGACTTATCTTGAATGAAAACGGTAGTAAGAGATGACTCAAAGTCACTCAGAAATGAGGAAATATCAACAGTGTTTGTTGTTCATGCGTATTTGAAAATATTCCTTTTAGAATAGCAAAGAGGTACAGCTCTTACAGATAATCCACAGAATATTGTTTTATGTTGTTTTTATTCTGTTGTTAGTAAAACCTGAAGAAAAGAGAGAGACATTTCTACAAATATATGTGCATCTGCCCATAAATGTCATGTTTAACCTTTAGACTTGGACATTTTGAGCAGGGATGATAGTTGTCAATTCCCTGAAGCACATTACTTGATGATAGAGAAACATATGAATCAAAATTTTAGTTAAAAAAAGAGAGAATTCAGCCCTTTTACATTAAGATGATAAAGAGAATAAAGAGCATTGTGGGAGAAAACAACAAGCCAATTATGAAGTCAATCCATTGTCAGGTAAAGGCATACTGGAGTAGCCCACAGATTTTCATCTAAGATTGCTGGTAGGTAGTGTAGAAAAGGAAACTGTTCAATTACACAATTGAGAGTTTCCATAGAATAGAATCAGACCAACTCCTGAGAGGTGCAACTACTGAAAATAATAATATAATATTACTATTAGACTTATTTCTTACCTAGGTAACCCTCACACATAAAACATGGCATAATGATTTGATGTTATTTTTAATTTTTGGCATAAAATATCTTTATACTAGAGGAAAACCTCATCTCCCTCATGCAGTTTAATTCATTTTGAGGCTCAACTAAACTACTACCTTCATAACATTTATTTTTTCTTTTCTTTTCTTTCTTAACTGCCATGCAATTCTATAATTTATTTTGTTTTTCTGTACAATTTTGAAAGCTATGATTCTGCAGTTAAGGGGAAAAGAGAGAATGATAAATCCTAACATATATAATATAGAAATCTTAGGTGGCAGTTTCTTTTTTGTAATACATGTTCAAGGGATAGAACTGAGGACCTTGTGTGTACTAGCCAAGTGCAGTACCACAGAACTTCTTCACAAGCCCTGGGTATCTGGGGACAAGGTCTTGCTAGGTAGCTAAGGCTGGCTATGTAGCCCATGTTGGCTGGGGTTCCCAGTGTGCATCCCCACACTCAACTAATATAAAGTGGGTTTTTATGTTGTTTGTTTGGAACTATTAGGCAAGTGCTCTATCACTGAGTTTCACTCCCTGTGTAGGTAAGATTTTTATACCCATTAAGGTTACAGTCTGCATTATGGCATTTTTTTATGATATTATTACCATTATGTTCTACGTCTATTAAATAATCGGCTCTATTTTTGAACAAAAGATCAGTACAACATCACATAAAAAATACTCTAGATCTAGTAGAAGGACCTGATGATGTTTTTTCCTAATGAATATTAGAATTGATGCCATTGTTTACATGTGCAGTGGCTGCATTAGAAAGTTATTGGTTCCAAATTTTCTTCCAGAGAATACATGTCATTTGGTAATTCACTAAATTGCCGAGAGAGAGAGAGGAAAAAGAAAACTGTCTCTCCTTCTCACTGATTTGCTCAAGCTTTATGTATATTTTTAAACGAGATATAAAAAATAAAGAATAAGTTCAAAATGTAATGTTCTACGTCTATTAAATAATTGGCTCTATTTTTGAACAAAAGATAAGTACAACATCACATAAAAAATACTCTAGGTCTAGTAGAAGGACCTGATGATGTTTTTTCCTAATGAATATTAGAATTGATGCCATTGTTTACATGTGCAGTGGCTGCATTAGAAAGTTATTGGTTCCAAATTTTCTTCTAGAGAATACATGTCATTTGGTAATTCACTAAATTGCTGAGAGAGAGAGAGAGGAAAAAGAAAACTGTCTCTCCTTCTCACTGATTTGCTCAAGCTTTATGTATATTTTAAACGAGATATAAAAAATAAAGAATAAGTTCAAAATGTAATTTCTTAAAAATAAGCTTACATCAAAGAAATATACCTTAAAATCCATGATTTTTCTTAGTTTTACCTCCAATTTTAAAAGAATTATATATTCAATAACAGTAAATTTCATATTTAGTGCAGAAATATAACTTTAATTTAGTTCATAATCATGATGCTTCAGTAGAAATGCCTGTTATTAACCATGTCATCCTGATTGCTTTCTGACTACAGTTTTCAATTAGATATAATCTTTTCTATTCATACAAAGGAGAGTGAGGAGAGAAAAGGAGAATTCAGTTACCAAATCATGAACTTGAATAGGCACTTACAGTAATGTGCATTTTGCAAAACTCTTTTACCATGTATGGAAGTAATTTTTCTAGATGTCAGTAAATGCAGCCAACTTGATTAAAAATGTATACCTGGAGATATCATCTTGCATAGCGCTTTAAATATTCTACTTTATATCCTATGAGCTTTTATTCATGTTGCATTACAGTGCCGCTGAACTGCCTGTCTTCTTTCAGGTTTTATGTATTCTCAAGTTTTTTTTCTTAAGAAAAACAAGATTTTTCATAAGATTCTTGAAAGGCACAGGCTTAATATTATTCTCCTGTGTAAAAAATAAATATCTGAGATCTTCCATGATAAAGTGAGCAAGAGACACAGCTCTCTCCTTACTTGCTTAAAATGCTCTTAGATTTCTTACTTATTGAGACACAAATGGGAGAAAATTGTTCCTTTATATGCCCTGGCAAAGTAACATTTATTCATGTCTCCTACTTAAGTAAATGTACTGGAAAATGACATTTTCTTATATTCTTTACCCATTAAGGGAACTATTTCTGTGTATTTTTAATATGCCAAAAATGTTAGAGGATATCACAATATGAAAAATTATTCTTATTTGTCACCTAGATCTAGAAGCACCACTGCCTGGGCCCTGAATCTGAGGACCAGTAACTGGAAAGCCATATTTTCAGTTAATCTTATGCAGGTCCCTTATGCTTCTTTCCTCATATGTGAAATGCTCTTCTTTAACCTTAATTCAAAAGGCTTTCTGCACATCAGTTTACTTAGAGATATTTGGATTAATACATTCAACCACAGAGATTAAGAAACAATCTTAATGTTCTCAGGCAGATTATGGCATGTCTACTAATGTGTTATTTTTATCTCCTTTCTAACAACATACAGTTTATTTTTATTGGTACTATTTTCTTTTTATACCATCACATATTAATTATATAAGGCAAGATATTCCATTATAATATTTCCATATATGCATATAATCTACTTTCAGCATATCTAGCCTCTCTACTACTTTTTTTTATCACCCTCGACCTTTCTCATTCCTCTCTACATCTCTAGCGTTTCATCTTTTAGTTTCAAGTTCTATTTTACCCTCCCTTTAGCTACCACATATAAGTAAAAAAATGTGATATTTGCCTTTTTAAATTTGGCTCATTTCACTTCACATGATGATTTCCAGCTTCATTGTTTTTCCTGTAAATGACATATTTTACTTCTTCTTTATGGCAGAATAACACTCAACTATGCCAGTTTTCTTTGTCTATTCATGTGTGGATGAGTATCAAGGCTGGTTCCACAATTTGGCTGTCATGAATACTGCTGTAATAAACATGGGTATACAGATAGCTCTGTAGTAAACTGACTTTAGTTCTTTTGGATGTGTATCTAGAACTGGAGTTTTTATATAAAAAATGTATTTAGTTAATATTTGAAGAAATTTTCATTGCTTCCAGTGAAGGCAGGATCACAGAGTTTGGGCAAATAAACTAAAACATGTTATATTTTTCATGCAAAATTCTGACGTTGCTTTTTCAAAAAATATACTTGCTAGGTTTAAGTTATTAATTCTGTATAATTTTTCCTGCCTATGGTAACAGTTCTGCTAAGTGTGTGTTGATAACTTATCAAGTAAATTATGGGAACTTGGACACTCCTAATGAAATCTCTCCCCCAACAGACCACTATTGTCAACAAAATCTCAAATACTGGTAATGCAGTAACAAAAAACTGAATGCTAAATGAAAAAGTTTCACTATAACATTTCTGTGCTTGTAGGAAGCCTAAATGTGTCATTTTACATGATGTGCTTTGACCAAAAGCCACACGTGCACACATATTTCATACCTATATCAGTGATGTACACACTCTAAAACCTGGGGGAATGTGTTTGGGAATAGTTTTATTGCAATTTGGAAAATGATTTCTCTTGCTGTCTAACAATGTATTTGAAATTATAGTGGCAGGATAACATTATGATGTTATGAAGTATTTTCTTTAAAGAAGCATTTTAGTAAAACATTTCTTTAGCTTATGAAACACTGTATTCTGATTGTGAACATGATTCAGATGAGAAAGCATAAGAAAACTGGATGATTTTCATCATATTGAATATTTACTGCCACAGAAATCATGCAGGGGAATTATGGCCCTTCCAGTCAGATACAGCATGGGTCATTTTGGTTGAGCATCACAGTCAAGTGACACAGTAAATCACATAATGATAACAAGTCAGCTGAGGTTTACATTGCTTATTTTTAAATTACAAGTATAATCTAGGTTTTGTAAGATGTAGGTTTATTGGCAAATTAAAGGTAATTTAGTATTAGGAAGGTGAGATCAATTCATTTAATAAGTTAACCTATTAGAATATGTTGGCTAGAAAATGGATAAAAATAAGTTAACCTGGTTATTGTGCATAAAAGCTCACCCCAAATTTTCACACATATAAATATAAATATATGTATGAATACGTATATATATGTATATGAACACAAATATATTTCATGCAACTCAGAAACATTACTTAACCGGCCCTAGGCTCTATTAAGTCATTTGTAAATAGGGGAAATAACAAAACCTACTTCAGAAAATGCTGTGAGAGCTGCATAAAATAAAGCATATCAGGATAATAACATGCCATGAGGTATATCATAATTGTTAAACAAATAACAGATATTATAATAATTATACTTCTGGAGTTAAACATATACTGTTGTTGTTGTTGTTAGGTGCTGTCGAATCAAGTGCAATCATAGCCACCCTATGTACAGCAGATTTCCATGTGCAATTCTAATTTTTTGAAAAATTTTTTTTCCATATTGAGGGGTTGAACCCATCACCTTGCACATGCTAGACAAGTACTCCACTCCTGAGCTGCACTCTCTGCCCATATTCTATTTTTCATTTTGAGATGGGCTCCTGCTAAGTTGCACAGGCTGCCTCTGTCCTTGAACTTGCTTCAGCCTCCTGCTACAGGCATGCACCATAGTGTCCAGATTGAAAGTATTTTTTGAGTGGGTAAAGGCACTTAAATTATTCTTTTAAGTTGGTTGCCAGGGCACACAATTGTCCCAGCTACTAGGGATGCTGAGGCAGGAGGGTCACCAGCCCAAGAGTTTGTTGCCAGCCTGGACAACATAGCAAGATCCTGCCAAATAAATAAGTCAATTAATTAGTAATTAATTAACTAAAATATGGTAAAATAAATTATTATTCTTATTTTCACACTATCATGAAAGTAACAACTGTCACAATAAATGTTCAATGTTGTTGTTGTTAGGTGCCAAGTCCAACTCATAGCGACCCTATGTACAGCAGATTGAAACACTTGTCCATTCTGTGCCAGGCAAATGATCTTATTTATGTTTAAGCCCATTGTTGCAGACACTGTGTCAATCCATCTGGTGGAGGGTTTTCCTCTTTTGCGTTGACCTGCCACTCTCCCAAACATGATGTCCTTCTCCAGGGATTGTTCTCTCCTGACTATGTGTCCGAAATATGTAAGACGCAGTTTGGCCATTCTTGCTTCCAAGGAGCACTCTTGTTGCACTTCTTCTAGGACAGATTTGTTGGTTCTTTTGGCAGTCCATGGTATATTCAATAGATGTCTCCAACACTACAATTCAAAAGCATCAATTCTTGTTCTGTCTCTCTTGTTCAATGTCCAGCTTTCACAACCATATGATGCCACTGAAAATACCATGGCATGAGTCAGACGCACCTTCATCTTCAATGTGACATCTTTGCTTTTCAATACTCTAAAGAGATCTTTTGCCACAGCTTTTCCCAGAGCAATGCGTCTTTTGATTTCTTGATTGCTGCTTCCACGGGTGTTGATTATAGAGCCAAGCAAAGTAAAATCTTGGACAACCTCAATCTTTTCTCCATTTAATGTGAAGTTGCGTGCTGACTCAGTCATAAGGATTTTTGTTTTGTTGATGTTTAGTTGCAACCCATACTGAAGGCTATGATCTTTGATCTTCATCAGTAAATGTTTTAAATCCTCTTCACTTTAACTTATTTTGATTCTCCTGCCTCAACATCCTGAATAGCTGACATTACAGATATGCTGGCTTTCTGGTTTACATTTTTTATTCATAAATGTTTCCTCATCTGTAACAATCATCCATTACTCCCTTTTAGCTTTTGCTATAAATCTCTGCCAGAAGTCTATTATATATTTCCAGATAGATTTACTCAAATATATTTATGGAATATTTGTTGGAAAAGATAAATTATGTTTTCTTAAGGGAATCCTTATAATATCAAAGTGAATAAGAATAGGCCATTTTGTGGAAATGCATTCTGACATTGAAAGATTATTGGCCCAACTTACTACAACCTAAAAGGTAAAAGTCAGAGTAAAGCCATCTACCTGTTCATTTGCCAATCTGTGCCCCATATTGCCTCAATGGATTAGGAATTTTGAGATGGTATAACAGTCAAAAGCATGGGCATTGACTCAAGTAAAACCTATATTTAAATTCTATCTGTGCCTCTTTTACTTTAAATTCAGACACCTTAACTACATGATGAAGATAATTAGTACTATCTCGCAAAGTTGTGGGGACTAAATGAAGTGATATATGTGAACATTTAGCACAGTGATACTGGAGGAGCTTAATATATTATTTAGTTTTCACAAAGATGGCCATACAGGAAGTGCTTGCAAAAATGGTGTAATTCTTATATGCCAAGTACTATTTGAAGAGCAGTCACATCTTTCAAACATTATTATAGTATTTGAACATCAAAAAATTCCATGGACTCTTTCCCCTACATGTACAACATTGAAAAAGATGCAGTTTTAATGTCTTTTAGCTGAGAAGAGTTCTAGCAAATATATTAACTCAAAAATAATTCAAATCTGGATTTTTCTTGCTAATCACAAAAACTACATACATTCAAATAATAGTAATGATATGTGCAAAGGTATAGATATACAGAGGGTACCAAAAAGTGTAGGTACATCTTGAGATGAAAACTTTCCATTTTTCCATGCCTATCACATGGTGACACTAGCATTCAAGTGATACCATCTTTTGAATGAATTTCATGCTACACGTTGTTACCATAATTCAATTTAACTTTGAAAAGTAATACATAGATATTATTATGTGCTGTCCAGTCAGGTATGACTCATAGCACAATACATAAATAATATCTCTTAAAACGTGTATACATTTTTTGGCACCCTGGCAGTTGTTACAACTCCTGTGTTTATTTCTCTTCTCTGGTTTGTTACCTGCATTATTGTAGGTTGCTGTAGCAGAAAATTTGGCCACTGTTACTAAGAGCTCCAGTGTTTTAAATCCTAATATTTTGTCCACTGTACTGAGACTGGGTAGATATGACCTGTGGTCCCAAGTTCAGACATCCTAGAAATAGGAAACAGATATTCATCAGGGGACTTAGCAACTCTGATGTAGTCAAGTGTGCATGATCCTAACAAGGTGACTCAGTGAGCACCTGGGTGGTTGAGAGTATGTCTCAGATAGTATATCTGAAACTGAAGAGAAAATACTCTAAGCTACAAAACAGAAACCAAATGTAAAGTCTTATTTTATTGAAACAGCATTCATGAAAGACACATATTAAAATCAAAGAATAAAAGAATCAGCCAAATTCCGTTCATAATTTGTTTCTGGGAAAATTGCTTGATCCTATAGGGAATCCGTTGTATTATTAGTTATGAATCTCTCAAATTTCTCAACTTATTCCATGAAAATTTCTGTAAGTAAATCACAGCTGAATATTCAAATCATTAAAGCAAAATGCCCCATTGAAAGATACCTATTATGAAAAAATTATGTCTGGATATATCTATCTCCATTTTTAAAAAGAATCCTTCACTTTAAAAATTGCTATTTGATATATGCATAAATTGGCTATATACCCTTTTAAGTTTAAATGATTATGTTTAGAGACTTTATTTACAATTCAGTATGAAATGGTGGTAACTTTTGTGGTAATTGATACTAGATAGCTTTCTTTGAAAATATAATGGTATTCTCTGATAATAAATTGGATGTCTATCCTTTATGCTGGAAGTGTTTTTTACTTCTTATTCTTATTTTTAAAGCTGTTTTAATCCTATTCACATGTATATATAAGATATGGATGAAATAGGGTAGAAGAGAATGAATGAAAATATATGAATATATTGATTTTTGTCTCAATTTATGAGTATTAAACAATTTTAATTTAATTTGGAACATTGTTTTTATGTTTTATGTTTTATAACTGCCAAATGCAAAACTGTACTTGCCTATTATTATTGGTTAAGCTAATTTTGCTATTTCTGATTCCATTCATATCATGAATATTAGATATGATATTTTTAAGAAAAAGTGAGTGACCTAATTACTCAATGTAAAACTTGAAAAATGCAGAAAATTTAAAAAAAGAAACAAAAAATGCAAATAAAATCAGCTTCTCAACATTTTACTGAAATTGATTTCCCATTTTATTTTAATCTCTATATGAGAATGGCTCATTAAATTTAATTCTGTAATGTTGATGACATTTGAGATTTAAGTACTGTGTAAATATTCTTATGGAAGTTATAATTATGGAAAATTGTAACATACTCAAACACAATTTATAAATATGCAATATTTTGGTGTTTAATTCCTCCTATTCATCAGAAAATAAGAGAAAAATTATTATTTGGTTTATCAATGAATTATGGCTGTAGGAATTATTTGAACTTGATAAAACATTCAAGTATGAAAGCTTTTTAAAAAATTTTCTTTGTATTATTCCCTTAAGAAGTTTTCACGCCTCTGAATGTGTGGAAAATTAATGATTTTTATGTAAAAATAAGATACTAAATGTCCTACTTGGGTTTATCAATGTCCAAGAACATTATAAAGGGAGCAGATTGTTCATCTTCTCCCAACTCTGTCCTTTGGTCAATTGCTTCTTAATCCTCTGGTCAAATTTTCATGCCACTTGGAGACACTGATCTTTAACTTCTTATCCAATTTTTAGTTTATATCCACAAAAGGAAAAGATTTTGATCCTATAAAATCTCTTTGGAATCACAAGTCTTCTGGTATCAGTCCTATTATCTACTCTCTAGATCTTAATTCCCAGAAGATTTTAATTAACATACTGTGTCTTGAGGAGTTACTGTCATGAATTTGCATCTTGGACATGTCTCAATGAGTGAATAAAGGAGTTATGGATGACTAGTAACGGTGTTATGGGAGAAGGGCCGGGCAATCCACTCCCAAGGCAATCCCGAAACAGTCAGCCATTGAAAACCCTATGAGGGTCACTATGAGTCGGATACCGACTCGACGGCACCTAACAACAACAACAACAAGTAACTGTGTTTCATAATTTAACTGGTACACACACATACACACACAAAAAGTAGTGTATGATTCATCAGTGTGAAATGGAGTGATGTTGCACTGGGAAAGGAAAATACCAGCAGAGCAACTAGAGCAATAATGAAATTGAAGCCTATATTTGGGGCAAAATTGTTATTGTTGTTAGGTGCCGTCAAGTCGGTATCCGATTCATAGTGACCCTCATAGGGTTTTCAATGGCTAGCTGTTTCAAGATTGCCTTGGGAGTGGATTGCCATGGCCTTCTCCCATTTTTGTGGTGCTGGGAATTGAACTCGGGGCCTCAGAGACTGCAGCGCAGTGCTGTAACAACTGAGCTAAATCCCAGCCCTTGGGGCAAAATAGAAGAGTATAAAAGACTGTTGGTGAAATCATCCATTGACTAAAATCAAAGTATAAGTGTTCTGTCTTAATAATTGTTTTAAAACAATATAGGGGTCACAATGATGGCAAAAATGGAAAAATAAATGACTTTAAGGAGATTTCAGTCTAGTGAAAATGGTAGATAAATTATAGTTTCTTTAGACAGTGTGATAAATAAAATAATAAATAGAAAATCCAGGTAGAGAAAAGAAGATGGTTGGGTTCAAAGAGGACTTTCCTATACCTGTTTTATTCACCCCTGCTGTTACATAGGCCTGCAGTGTTAGCCCTGTGGCATCCGATCCCGTCAGATCTCGGAAGCTAAGCAGGGTTGGGCCTGGTTAGTACCTGGATGGGAGACCACCTGGGAACACCAGAAGCTGTAGGCTTGTGAGAAGGACCTGGCAACCCCCTCTCAAAAAATCAATCTGCCATTGAAAACCCTATGAACAGCAGAGACACACTGACAATAGTGTTTCCCCTGTTGTACAGAGGGTCGCTATGAGTAGGATACTGACTTGACAGCACCTAACAACAACAACAACAAAAGCTGGTACATAATATGCTGCTACATAATTGTTATATTGAATGAATAAACAAATGATTCAAAGGAATTCCTTCAGCAATAATCTAGCACTAAACACTTTTTACCAGGGAAGAAAAGTAAGATTCCCTTCATTCAGTCATTCTTTAAGCATTACTAGTAGACTTTCTCTGAGCCAGTAACTACAAATTAAAGTCTTTTCATATCCAGTGGACACAAATAGATCACAATTTTCTACAGATTAAGTATTCTAATCATTTTCTATATTCAGGCCTTCCTCAGAAATACTGATTGCATTCCACAATAAACCCCAGTTACTTCTCTATAAATACAGCTGGAGTGAGGCTGAGGGTAGATTTTGTTAAGGATAAATTATCCACTGTCCGGCCATAATGCCAGTCCACGTCCTCTCAGAGATAAAGTTATCTGGATTGGGAAAAACAGCTTTAGGAGAAAAGTTCTGGAATATGTTTGGTTTTAGAGACCTGTTTTTCTAAACAGGCAGACCAACTGTACTCTTTAGAATAATAAGGGCACATTTGGCGTTTGTAAGACAAAGCAGTGCGAAAACCATGTGTAGTGTGCATAGCACTGCAGGCTTACTCTGCAGGATCACAATGTCTCTGTTTCTCTGTTTCTATTTTCTCAATCTCCCAGTGCTGTTTTTCAATTTTTTTTCTCTCTCTCTCCCTCCCTCCCTCTCTTCTTTCCCTCCTTCCTTCCTTCCTTCCTTCCTTCCTTCCTTTCTTTCTCTCTCTTCTCTTCTCTTTTCTTTTCCTTCCTTCCTTCCTTCCTTCCTTCCTTCCTTCTTTCCTTTCTTCTTTCTTTTTCTCCTTCCTTCCTTTCTTTCTCTTTCTTTTCTTTTCCTTCCTTCCTTCCTTCCTTCCTTCCTTCCTTTTTTCTGTCTCCTTCCTTCCTTCCTTTCTTCTTTCTTTCTTTTTTGTTTTTCCGTTTTTTCTGAGAAAAGGATGAAACCCTTGCCAATATCTAAGCCTGTGGACATCCTACAGGCTGCGATTGTGTACTTATTCTGTTCTTCAGGCATTATAGATCTCTAGGAGATAATTCATGAGGCAAAATTTACTGGAGGAAAGATTACGAAACAATGAACATGGAAAGCCATCCTTCCTGATCCCCCTGATGGGAGCTTATCTGCTGGTTTAATATGGCACTGAATTTCATCATAAAATTATTCCCTATCCTCATCATTCTCACTTTTGGATCAGAGCAAGTTATTTTTGTCTTTTTCTGTTCTCAGTAACTTTTGTTCTTTAGTTTTTATTTTTTTGCAGAGGAACAAGAATTAGATTTGACCAAGCTATGGCTGAACAAACATGGTGGGAGTTGTGGGAGGTAAGGATAAATTGAAGGGGATATTTCTTTTTCTTCTAAAACATTTTCAATTTTATTGTATCAGACTTCACAAATACCATAGCTCTATGAATCAGTTCCAAAGTGAACTTTGAAATGCATCTCATTCTTCCATTTACAGTAGTCCCCTCCACTTTATGTGATACACTCTCTGATTTCAGTTGCCCATCAGCTGTGGTTTGAAAGTATTAAATGGAGAATTCCAGAATGTACAACTCATAAGTTTTAAACTGCACATTGTTCTGAGTTTCCTGATGAAATCTCTCAGTGTCCTGCTTTTTCCTACCAGGGAAGTAAATCATCTACTTTTCCAGTGTATTCATGCTGTATTTGCTACCCACCCAGTATATACTTAGTAGATGTCAGATAGCAATATCATAAGCTTGTATTCAAATTGTTGTTGGTGGTGCTGTTGGTCCGTACCCAACTCATACTGACCCTATGTACAACAGATAAAACAATATTGTCATGATTCTCAGCTATTCATATGGTTTTCAATGGCTGATTTTTTTTTTTTTTTTTGATGGGAGGAGTGGACTTCCAGGTCCTTCTCCCAAATCTGTAGCACTTGCTGTTCCCAAGCAGTCTCCCATCCAATGTCTAACCAGGTTCGACCCTCTTACCTTCTGAGCTCTAATGGGGTTGGGTGCCATAGTGGTATGGCTGTAGGATTGTGTTCAAATAGCCCTTACATAGTACCTTAATTCTACATCACAGTGCCTGTTATTCACTCCATTTCATCTCATCACTTTGACATTGTATCATCTCATATCATCATAAGAAGAAAGGGTACTCTAGAATAAGATATTTTGAGAGTAAGAGAGACAATATTCACATAAGTTTTTAAAGTATATTGGTAGAACTCTTCTATTTTATGTTTGTTAGTCTCTTACAGTGATGAATTTATAAATTAAACTCATAATTCTTCATATATTGGAAAAGCATCATGTACAAGGCTTAATGCCATCTGTGGTTTTAGGTATCTTCTAGGAGTCTTGGGATGAATCCCTTGCAGATTCAAGAGGAGTACTACACAATTTCACAGCAAAAGCTTATTACATATTATCAAATTATAATAAAGAAAATGAATCTACTTCTTTTTACAATTTCCATGTGCACAGGGGTCACAAAGTATGAAATGTGATTTCATATCAAAACAATGCTTTGTCAATGATTTAAGGTTTAAATGTATCCAAAATATAAATTTTGAGACATCTTAAAGAATATGAATATTTACAAATGAAGTCTTGAAATAGTTGTATGTTTTATGTTTAGCTTAGTAATAAATTAAGGGTAAATTATGTTTAATGGGAATATTCCAAAGGATAATTTTAAAAATAAGGATTCTTCTATAGAGCATTTAAAAGTGAAATTTTGGAGTATATTAAAACACACATTAGTAATCAATTATTTAGAAAAAATATTCTTAAAAAAGGAAATCCACACAGTTGTGTGTGTGTGTGTGTGTGTGTGTGTGTGTGTGTGTGCATGTGCACTATACCACAGAGGTAAATTCCCACCCCTTTTTTTTCATATAGTCTTTTATAATATTTGAGTTAATTTAAGAACATCAGAGAGATCATGATCAGTTATGCAAACTCTCAAGGAAGAGCATTCTAGAAAATACAATTTCCAAGTAAATACTTTAGGCTTTATGTTACTGGTTCTTGGAAAATAACCTTCAAATATTTTCCTGATTAATAGGAAAATAGGTAGAAACTCAAACTTGTAATAAAAGAAAAGAGTAAGTATATGTTTAAATTACATTGTATCATTTGCTAACTGAAATATAAGTGTTTTGTCACATTTATTCTGTCTTTCTAAACTAAAAGTAATCACTACTGTTTTTAATTCACAAAATTAATTGTGTTGGTAAGCATTTTCAACTCTGATTAACTATATTTGAAATTTATGAGTATAATTTTTACTAAGAAGTTGTCTATGTATCTGGCATATATATGTACAGATAAAATAGGTAAATTCTTATTAAAATGGAGAATCAAGAATATGGAATCGATAAATCTGCTTGCCTGTCCCTTACTTCCCAAATTTTTTGCATTACAAACAGGCAGTGTGACTTGATTTTTCCAAATTGTCCTTGCTCAATGAATGGAGGAAATAGGTACTTCAGTTTTCCTCTTTATTCATATAGAAGAGACTAAGAAAGGGCAACATTCACAATTACACTGTCACTGTTGAATTTTAAGGTTGGTAATTTTGCAAAACTCATGTTGGTTTTTGAAGTGTCCATGCATATGCATATGTGCATACACACTTATGTATTTTAATTCAAGAGATTTATTGTCACTATTCACCTGTGTTGTCAGTGTTTAAATATCTGCACAGATGGATCATCAAGCCAACTGCAGATGGTTTATTTGAATTGCATGTTTGGATCGTTAGTGTGATGTATAAACTTTAGGCCTATGTT